>JBBPSC010000037.1:0-46619 GCA_038093395.1 Baorangia bicolor
GGGTCGGGGTGGTCGAGTTTCCTAAATAGGCTGCATTGGTCGTGTTTGGTTGGATGAGAGACGGACCATCACACGGGACTGACCACACACGAGAGACATCGACAAAGGCGTCAAGCTCGGTGAGTCCATCTCAGACTCTGTCAGGGCCCCGTGATGTTGTTGGACGGACTTACCGAAAGATGTGGGGTTGCGACATCCAGCAAGAAACGCTCGGATTCGGTGGATGTGCACTTGTACCGCAGGGTGCTGACTGCAACTCATCTCTAGGCCATCATGTCTGTTAACCACAAGATTCTTCGTACCGCCAACGCTCCCCAAACGTCCCCGGATGAGACCGAAACCAGTCTCGCCCAGGCCCTTGTTGACCTGGAGAACAACGTTCCCGAGCTCAAGGCTGAGCTCCGTCCCCTACAGATCTCTGCTGCCCGCGAGGTTGACGTCCGAGGTGGCAAAAAAGCTATCGTCGTCTTCGTCCCCGTTCCACAATTGAAGGCGTTCCGCAAGGTCCAGCAACGGTATGTGTGTCCTTGCAGGGGCTGATCGCCGACCTGAATTTGGGTATCACAGACTCACTCGAGAACTGGAAAAGAAATTCTCCGACAGACATGTCGTCTTCGTCGCTCAGCGTCGGATGCTGAGTAAACCCACGCGTAACTCGCGCACCAAGCAAAAGAGACCGCGTTCCCGCACACTCACGTCGGTGCACGAGAAGATTCTCGAGGATCTTGTCTTCCCCACCGAGATTGTCGGGAAGAGGACACGCATCGCTGTAGACGGCTCAAAACTATTGAAAGTGTAGGTGATATGTGCTGCTTGGCGACGATCTGTGCTAAGCGCTGGTTGCAGGATCCTTGATTCGAAAGATGCAACATCGCTGGAGTACAAGTTGGACTCGTTTTCGTCGGTATACCGTCGCTTGACTGGCAAGGATGTGGTGTTCGAGTTCCCTCCCGCGAGCCAGGAGTAGGGGGTGTATGTAGTGGATGACATGTGTCCGTTATGTTGTCAAAATCGATGGGCACGCCCGTTTTGTAGTCCTCTCGTTGTCGCTGTGTGCCACAAGAACGGAGAGCGCCCATTGGAGTCGAGTACGCGGCCGAGTGAGCGCACGTGAGTCCGGTCGCGTCAGGTCGACTGCTGCCGAGTTGGATCTCTTCGACACCTCTATCCGCTCCTTCCTCCTCCTCCTCCCCCTCCCCCACTACGCCCTCCGTGGCACCCCCAAACGCCGTCGACGTCGCTCGGAATGGCCGACTATCTTGCTTGGGACCGCCCCTCACCGACCAGGTATGAACACGGCATAGATGCCAAAATAGTCGTCATGGGCAATACAGGTTCGCCCTCTTCACACTCACAATGTCCACCCCAAATCCCACTCCGATGTCCCCACATAGGCGTCGGGAAGACAAGTCTGCTCCATCGGTACACACAGAACAAGTTCGATCCCAGGAACGTGACGTCTACTACCGGTGCCTTCTTCGTTACCAAGAAGGTGTACGTCGACGGCCTCAAAGTTCGTCTTCAACTCTGGGACACGGCAGGACAGGAGAGATTTCGTAGCATGGTGAGCCTCCCCCTTCCCTACCTCCCACATCTAAAACCGTCCCAGTCGCTGACAACCACCTAGGCTCCCATGTATTACCGAGGTGCCAACGCTGCCCTCCTTTTGTATGATATAACGAATGCTTCTACGTTTGATGATATACGAGGTTGGCTTGCGGGCGAGTGCTTATTTTCACCTCCGTCGTTCCAGCTCCTCAACCGCTTCATCCAGAACTGAAGAAAAATTGCCCCCCAGAACTCATTATCTACATTGTTGGCTCCAAAGCTGACTTGCATCACCAACGTCAAGTCACCCCAGATCTTGCACGTCTGTCTCTACACAACTGGTTTCCCCCACCCCGACCTCCATCTCCTCCACCGCCTCCACCGCCTCCACCATCCACCTTGTCATATATTCGTCCGAGGTTCACTTCATTCACTAGCATTCGCTCTGCTCCATTGAATTCCACGCCTGCCAAGTCCTCCCCTCCCCACAGCGCCTCCTACCTTGATCCAGCCATCAGTGATGGGCTTCAACGCTGCAACACTTCTAGTGGCCTCCCACGCTCGAAAACGACCACTGGAGTAAATTTAAACAGATCAAAGACCATAGAATCTTCCCGCTCCACACAATCACGATTCGGTTCTCAATTCGGACGGTACACCGGAGGATGGAACGAAAACACAGAGACAAGCAGCAATAGTTTGGACGAAGATGAAGCGGAGGATGGGCAAGAGTGGGGCCTTCACCAGGGTATGGAGCTCTTCGAAGTTTCTGCAAAGGACGATTTGGGTGAGCGTAAAGACGTGCTACGCTTTCTTGTCACTTCTAATCGCCTTTTTCATGGCAGGCATCCAAGCTCTCTTTGATTCTCTTATT
Organism: Baorangia bicolor; assembly: GCA_038093395.1. Taxonomy (NCBI): domain Eukaryota; kingdom Fungi; phylum Basidiomycota; class Agaricomycetes; order Boletales; family Boletaceae; genus Baorangia; species Baorangia bicolor. The sequence goes on from JBBPSC010000037.1 coordinate 2,423, forward strand.
GGAGCGATAATTGAGAAAAAGGATGTCATCGAACGAGAGAACGAACTCCGAAAGCGCGATAGCGTGCTTCTGACGTCGGCAAGCACGCCCACATGGGCAGCTCAGGCAGAGGAAGAAGAGGCACGCGAGAAGGCGCGCTCTACCTCTGGAGGCTGGAGCTGTTGTTCTTCGTGAGAGTCTCCCTTGGACAATTCATCGCGATCTCCTGTTTGTTTCGGCATGCTCCCACTATCTACTGCACTCCCTCTCCCCTTTCGACTCACACACCTTGCTATGTTTTATGCACTGCCTTTATGGTTTCTAGGCTCACTTTGACACCGTGTCGCGCTCACCAAGACCACATCTTTCCCTGCGCCTTCTACCATTATTCGATTCTGAGTTATCTTTTTATACCATATATTCTACGTTAAATAGATACAGATTAACCATGTGTTCATAGTCGACATTAAAGACCGGCAATCATATTTTCCATCTCCACCTGCTTGCACGGAGAGGCTGCCCAGATAGGAAGGCGTACATGAACTGCCTTGAGTGTGATAAGGGTCGCCTGAGGTCTCTTGTCCCTTAACCGCCATGTCCCTCCTCCCCGTCAACCCTGTGGGAGGTCTGACAGCAGTCGAGGATGACAGGACCTGCACCCCGGAGCATTGTTTCCATGCCTTCGATGCCTTGTACTGTGCCCTTACAGGCAGCACGCCTATTCCCCCCTCTTTCCTAGACGACAAGTTGTGGGTCCTCGTCGTACAACACCCCTGTGCACCAGGACACTAACTGCCATTGTATAGCCCCCTCTTCGTCACTTGGAACACCAGGTCTTCTCGTCCAGGACGTGCACCTAAGCTGAGAGGCTGCATAGGCAACTTCGAGCCCATGTCAATACGCGACGGCATCGCAGAATATGCGCTCATAAGTGCCTTCAAGGACTCCCGATTCAGGAAGATCGACGCAAAGGAGCTTCCTTTGCTCGAATGCGGGTGCGTCCGCCTCCTCTCAGCTGCGTTTCCCTTGGGGCGCATTCTCACCCCCTATGCGTCCCGCAGGATTTCGTTGCTGACCGACTTTGAGGACGCGCCATCGTATCTCGACTGGATGGTCGGTGTTCATGGGATACACATTCGTTTCCCGAATCCGTCTATATACCCATCTACAGACTCATCTGCCCCATCCCCGTTCTCCTCTTCTTCCTTCCTGCCCCGCTTTAGTTCAAGGCACACTCTTTCAGCCACATATTTACCGGACGTCATGGTTGAGCAAGGATGGGATAAGATCGAGGCGATCGATAGTGCCATCCGGAAAGCCGACTGGAATGGGTCCATCACTGAAGAGATACGGCGAAGCATCCACCTTCGAAGGTATCAAAGCAGAAAGTGTGTGGTTGGGTGGGATGAGTTTGTTCAATGGAGGAGAAATAACGGGGACCAGGACATTTAACGTGCAATCACGATTAATCAATGCTCAAACTGGGAATTCTTGTAACTCTGCCACAACTGTATTGGACTGAATACATAGCAGAACGTGTGGACATTGTAGCTATACCTTTCGATCTCCTGAAGTGAAGATGGACCTCCTGATTTCCTCCAAACGTCCGCCCCAACCATCACCATACTTGGTTTCCAACCTATTCCATACCTCGCGGAGCTTGACGGCATCGTTCCCGCTCGTCTTGTCAAATGCGACGAGGATCCAGTACAGAAGTCTATCGGTTGGCTTTGGGAGGCTCGGGAGCTGTAAAAACGCAGCGAATACTGTCTCTAGAGTGTCTTGGTCCCAAAGAGCCTGTGAAGACGGGAAAAGCGCTGCAATGGGCTCCGCCTCCACTGTATGATATTCTGGATCTCGTCCATGGCGGGCAAATCCAAGGAAAAGTCCCCTAAAGGCTGCCATCGATGGTTTATAGCACACCGGGTCGACCGTTGTATCATCCGTGCGGGCACCAGCTTCGCGATTGGGGGTCGAAAGCATATCGACAAAGATACTGAGGGCGTTCCTCAGGTCCCCGTGATAAGCAAGGGTCTGGATCATCATCGTGTAGGTAATCTCGTCAGGCTCAAAGCCGTCTAGAATGTCAAGTCCAACGGTGTCGCGGATATAGCGAGAATCCTCATCTATGTTGTGTTCTCCAAGGTTGGGTGTAGGCTCGACATTGCGGCGGAGAACGCGGTAGACGCGCAATGCGACGTCGAAACGCCCATTCCGCGCATGCGCCCATAAACATGCATTGATCCCATCCAAGCCAATCTCCAGACCTTGCTGTTTCATCTTGCGCAGCGTGGAGCGAACACTGCGCAGGTCTTTCCGGATGGCAAAGTAGCGGAGAAGGCATAGATGAGTATGTCGATCTGGTGGAAGACCCGAGGCAAGCAGGAGGGATGACGCGTGACGGACGGTAAGCGGCAAGTTGGAACGAGAGGCAATGGATAGAAGAATGTTATACGTCCAGATATCTGGTTCTTGCTGTGTCACACACGAACTGGCCTCTGCATTGAGAGTCTCATCAGCGGAGGCAGAATTTCCCGTAGGTAGGACACCTTTCTTATTAAAGATGTCGAGGGAGTTTTCGTAATCCTCCAATCTCGTCTTGTGCCACTGTTTTCCGGCACTGTCTATCAATGTGTTCCACTCCCATAAATGAAGCTGGCCGCGATTCCTTTGCAGAGTCTTCAGAACGGAAAGGAGCTGGAGATAAACGGTGCGAGTCCGGGGTTTGATTGACGCGAGGAGTCGCACTAATTGGTGGAGTAAGTGAGGTGGTATCACGACTCGATACGAAAGTAATTCCTGGTAAGCTGCCCATGCTCGATCGGGAGACTTGGCCATGAGCATAACCCATAGAAGTGTGCGACGTTTCTGAGCAGGACATTTTCTTTGGGTATGGTCGAGAGCTCTGTGGGGCCGCCGGATGGGTGGCACGCGTCCACGCTGTTGGCGGTCTTGCGTGTTTGAGAGCGAGTCGATGCCAACGAGGTGATCGATGCTGTTTTTGTCTGTAGACAGCGCTGGCATGCCAGAAAGAACAGAAGGGTGACTCAAGTAAGGTGTTCCATTGGCAGGAACAGTGGGGCGAGAAGGAAGCAGGTGAGCGCTCGAAGCCTGGTAGCTGTTCGTCGCGGATGCAGCGTGTCTCCTTGGCCCGTTTCGTTCTTCCAGCACATTTTGCGGGTGGTGTGAAGCAGAGGAGATTCTGCTGCGTGGTAGATGGACCAGGGCTGTCATATGGCCTCTCACAAAAAGGGCTGGATTCCGCAAAAGCCTGCATGGTAGTTGGGAAGACAAGGCGGGCAAAGATCTGAGGCCCGACGTGGACCCTGTAAGCATAAGTGTCCAGTGCAGTCATCCTTGCAATGCAGTGAGTGACTTGATCTTTTCGTGGGTACAGACAGTGAACCTACCGAGACTGGCACTGTACGAGGTTGTTGACGATCGTAACGAGAGCGCTCGTCAGACCACGGAAACGCCACAGCGGCCCCACAAAAATTTTGTTCCTCCGAAATGTCCTGCTCACTCAGGCTCAAGCCGAAAAGTGCAAGTCTGGCATTCACAATGGTGTATAGAGGAACATAATGCCTAAGTAGTACATGAAACATAGAATCAATCTCTGGCCTTGAGTGTTCCCAAGAACGCTGCCTTTTCCTCGACAGTTTGGAAGGAACCGTGCTGCACGATACATCAGCTTGAGAGATAGTATCATGACGGAGAGGCCATGATCACTTACACCGAACTTGGACGATGTGTCGATGAACTTGAGATCGATCTTCTCGAGGTCCCGGCGTGAGGTGTGGGTCATCAACGATTTCCGGAGTGTGATGACACGCTTCTTGGTACCGGGAACTGAACCCTTGAGCATCAAGTAATCGTTCTTCACCACACCATAATGGGGGAAGCCACCCAATGGTGTAATCGTCTTGTTCGTGATATCCGACTCGGTCGAGGCATTGGAGTCGTCGGAGCCGAGGCCGACGCGGTAGATCTTCTTGTTGAGTTCGGTACGATGGTGGTAGCCGTCTATGTACACAATCAGCGAAAAAAATTCAGTTCAAGGTCGCAAAATGTACTCACTTTGACCAGCACGGGCCACAGAGAACATGACCTTGGAAGGGTGCCATGCACCAATACAGGCGACTTTGCGGAGACCCTTGTGAGTCTTGCGGGGAAGTTTCTTGGTGCCCCAACGGTGGGTAACACCCTCAAAACCATGACCCTTGGTGACAGCGATGACGTCGATAACCTCATCTTGCTCGAACACAGCGGTGACGTCGACAGGCTTCTCGAACAAGCCGTGCGCAAACTCGACCTTGTCAGCGACAGAGCCACCGTTGACCTGAACTTCCATGAGGTGGGCTTTCTTCTGACTGAGGCCAGTCTTGCGGATTTGAGTGTGTGCAAGGACACGGACGACAGTGCAGTATTTGCGGATGCGCTCGAGCTCGCGAGCAGTGGACTTTCCACCGTCTTCTGCGTGTTTCTTTGCGTAGCGAGTGAAGGCCTTCTTCTTGGAACGATACCAGTTCTTGTAGAAGCGACGCTTGACCTCGTCTGATAGGTGGGACGCCCAGACGGTGGTGAGGGTGCGGAGGCCACGAGGAGTCTCGACGTAGCCGACGACACCGACAACGATTAAGGGGGGTGTTTCGACGACTGTGACGGCCTCGACGATCTCACGCTTGTGCATTTCTACAAAGGGGGTAAGGAGGGAGGAGTGTTATGAGGATAAGGCACGTACTGGAACCCTGGCGGTCGAGGTCGCGAACGATGTGGGTCATTCCGGCCTTGTAGCCCATGAAGGCAGTCAAGTGAACGGGCTTTTTGGGGTCATCCTGAGGCGCGCATTTAGAGGACGGAAGCGAAACTGCAGGTTGTACAGACCTTTGGGAAGGACTTGACCTTTCCGCGGTGGCGCGCGGCACGCTTGCGGGGGAGGAAACCGAGGGAGCCGTGACGGGGTGCTTCGTACTGGGCGATATGGTCAGTGGATAGGACTCTTGAGGAGATCGGTGAAGACGCGAACCTTGCGGTGACTAGAAAACAAACACGACGTGAACAACGAGCACAACAGACACGTCTGCGAGGGTGTACGTACCTCATTTTGAGGGGGAGGGGACGTCGTCGACGAGGAGGAGGACGAGGTTGGTGATGATGATCTTTGTCGGAGTTTGCCGATGAACTGTACAGTACTTCCTTTTTTGAACAGCCCCTGTCTCTGATAGTTCCCACGGGGTACGCGTCTCGACGACAAGCAGGTCGCTGTGGAGAGCAAGTTGAACGCGCCGAGGACGCGTCGGAGGGATGTGAGGGGGGGGATGTTGGCGTGGAGGAGAGACGCGACGCGGATACGCGATGATTGCCATAAACGCGTCCGGTCACGTTCGTGGGACGTCACGTCTCTCAGCGCCACGACCTCTCCATCATGGATGACAACGCCGACGACACCTCCTGCTTGCCTGTCCAGCTTATGAAGCGTGCCCCAGTTGTCTACGGAAAGCGGTCGAACCACCATCCTCCCCCTTCTCCCGTCGTCCCCGCAGATGAGCAGGAACAGTCCTTTGATGTTAATCATGCCCGCACGGTGCCCTCACAACGCCCGTCGTCTCCGTCTCCGTCCATCCACGCATCAGACAGTGAACGCTCTCGCAGTCCCAACGCAGCCGACCCCTTCCAATTTGGTTTCAGGCATCAGTTGAAAGAATTAGATGAACAATTCGACGACCATGACGCGCAATCATTCAAGCAAGGCCCATCTCCATCCAGGCAAGCCGTACGTGCTGGGCCGTCTCAAGTAAAAGACCTTCAAAGCGTCTCCATGGGTACAGCAATCCTCTCTCCTGAAGTGCGCCGTTCCTCTGGTGATCTCTCTCGTGCTTCTTTGTCTCCATCTCCGACCTCTTTGTGCGCCACTGACGCTCAAGAACACCCACCCGAGTCCCCACTTGTGCGCCGACGTACAAGAAGAGTCCCAAACCCCGTTCCCTCTGACTCTGAAGCGGAAAACCCAGGCAACTCATCTTCTGTTTCGCCTGTTCGACACGCTATTACAACACCGCACTCTCGTTCATCCCCAACACCGCCTACTTCCGGAGAAATCCCGATGGTGAGTAGAAAGGCAAAAGGCAAGGCACCCGCCCGTGACGTGTTGCCACTTCTCTTTGACGGTGAACGGTCCACGGCTGCTGAGCTTCCAGCCAAGTCAAAGAAAGGGAGGCGCAGTGAACCTCCAGTACGGCCCAAGACAAAGGTATGACATCTCGCTCGTACCCACTTTTGACCGTCAAATGTTAAAATTTACGACGACAGGCACCGACCAAGAAGGAACGACGCGAGGCTGCATTCGAATCCTCCCGAATTGCTGCTAATCGCCCTGTGGAAGTCGGACGTACCCAAGAACAAAAACACTCGCTGTCTGCATTCTTTGCTAGTCTTCGGTAAGTTTAATGGTCTTGTCAGCCAATCAACAGTTGTGCTCATGTCCCCTGCAGGCGGGATAACATCGTGACCCCAACTCCGGGTACAGAGTTGCCGTCAGACCCGATCGAGAGATTCTCGTCTCCGACTGACAACTCAACGCGGGTGCCGCTTATGAACAGTGTCTTTGGCGAACCTACGGGACTCTCAAGAACCTCTGTGCACGTAGGAGCAAGCGATCAAGCATTTCCATCCGAGAATACCAAGGCGCTCCCTCCCGCGGCTGACGATTCTGATGACGAGATGCCGTCAGTAAATTCTATTATTCAACAAGCAAACGGGAAGCAGCAGAAGTTACAGGCAATCAAGCAAGTCGCCTTACGATATACCGACACCAGTAAAACTTTTGGCATCGAGAGCGAAGACGATGACTTGTTGGTCGTTAAAGATGACATGCATGCACTTGCTCGTGAAGAAGCTGCCCAGCGAAGACTGGACAAGGCCCATGGTAGCCCAGCCAAAGATATAACGTCATTACGAAGAATCAATCATCCCAGTGTTCGCCCCGTCGTGGTCCCTCCTCGCAAGCTTTCGAAGCAAGAATTGCAGGAGCTTGCCAAACCATCCTTCGCACGTACGGGGAAAGGTGCCAAGGGTCAGCTCAGCAAAAAGCAACTGGATCAGTTGATGATAATGCAACATACCCAAGAGCAGCTAAAGTCCATCAAACGGCACGAAGAGGAGTGGGTCAAGGGAGGCGGAAGGTTGTCAAGGGATACTGGTGGTGACGGCACAGAGACTTCACTTTCACAGAGGCTTGGGGCTTATGCTGAGCAGGGTCTCAAGGCCGTGGAGATTGGCGGTGCAGTCGGGGACGAGGCAAGCACCGACGAGAGCGACGAAGATTATACCCCAGATCTACGAGGTTCCGCAAGCCCCGAGCCCATGGATGCAGGTGAAGACAATGGTGAGCCGAGCGACAACATGGAGGTTTCACAAGTTCCACAGCCACCGGTAGACAACGACGACGACGACGAAGTTGTCGCACCGTTGAGACGTAACAGGTCTGGCCAGCGGCATCCTCGCGTTGTCGTGGGATCTGACGATGAAGGGGAACAACCCGTTCATCGTAACTTGCCCACTGTGCAGAGGGATTCCGCTTCCTCAATGGAGTCTCAGACCGAGGATGAAAACGACAAGGAGAATAGCGCGAAATTGATGTACGATCGCAGCGAGGACAAGGAAAACAAGGCTGTTGTGCGTCATGAACTGTCATCTTCAGAGTTGGCGTTTGGCCCGAGACCAGGATCTCAACACAGTATCGAGCATGGCTTTCAAAGGAATCTCTCGCCTGCCCCAACCACAGATTTCAATGACACTACAGATTCGCCAAAGGGAAATGTCAGGTCGCCACTGAAAGACATTTCGAAAGACGAGGATGACCTTTTCTTATCCCCCCCTCCTTCGAAATCTCCATTCACAGAGCGCCTTCTCCAGAGCGCAGCGATATCGCCACCCCGCGCTTCTGCGTCAACACTCAGTCTTGGATCATCACCAGTTTTGCGATGTGAGCGCAGAAGCCATATAAATCGTCTCTCCCTAGATTCGGAGAACGATGAGAATGACCCATCTGGATTTAAGCCGCTACAACCTTCCTTTCTGGAAAGGCTGCGCAGTCAAGTCAGCCCTGAGCCTTCGTTAGCTTCCATCAATCCTTTCCCAAATGGCGGATTCTCCCAATTGTTCTCTGTTAGTTGATCCCTATTTACGACGGCTGACATTTTACTGACCAATTCACACGTCCAACTAGGCCGAGGATGGGAGCTTGAAGAAACTTGTCGACGGAGCGGAAAACGACGGGTTGTCATTAACCCTCGATATCGGGCTGAAGCCTGCCCTTGAGGTTAGCGGGACTCTAAGACAGAAAGCTGAAACTATATTTGCGAGAGAGCAAGAATATGTTGTCGCTGCCACGGACCGACAGACAGACAGACCGAAAGAACTCCTCTATGTCAACGACCATGGGTATGAGTAGACTTTCCGAGGACTTCTGCCTCTAATTGCTTCGTGATTGTCTTATCAGATTCCTCACACAAACTCGTCCTGAAGGTTCAAGTCCTCAAGTGTACCGTATGACACCTTCCCAGGCGTCCAAGTTCATTGGAACTCAGGTCCACTCCACGCAAACACAACTACTTAGCGCGCGCCCTCCTCTCAGCACGCTATCTTTTACCGTTTCTCAGGAGCTATCCCCGGAACCGCAGTCACTGAAGCGATTACGCAAACGCAGCCCTTCGCCGTTGGAACAGAAGATTCTTGGACAAAACAGCACTAACCGAGTTGCCAAGTTGAACGCGTTTGATATTCTCGGAAAAGCCCCTAAACCACCGTCCAAAGCACAGAAAGAAAAACATGAGAAGTCCGAATTCGTGGCGGTTGAGGCTGAGGAATCTGACGAGGACGATATGTTCGGCTTTGGAGGTCCAAAGAAGAATGACGATGAAGAAGAGGACGACAACGAGCAAGACAAGATTGTCGAGGGGCTTGTGGACGACACGGCCATGGATGCTGAAACCGAGGCTGCAAACCTTGTTCAGGAGAAACACAGGTGAGTTGGACATTTCCACCCCTTGTTGTTAATAACGATGTTCGGTTGTTAGGGAACATGAGGAGGAAGATGACCAGCGACTTCAGAAACTGCACCAAGATGCCATTGAGGGCAAGTTCCGGATGAAGCGTCGTGATCGAGGGGTTGGCTTTGAGGATGATAGTGACGAAGATGATGACGACGATGCGCGCCGTATTCGCCAACGGATGCACAAGAAACGAAAGATTGAAGGTGATAGTCTGGAAGCCCTAGGTCAGTGACTAGTTGCGAAAATACTATGTGACTTATAAGATTTTCCAGGCCAAAATGAAGAGACAAGGGCATTCTACAATACATATCACCAAGACTTCATCGACGAAGATGGCGAGTTCGGACATCTGCAAGAAGACGTTGCAATGCCCGCAGACGATGATGGTGCCCAAGTCGAAGAGCCTGAGGAGCGAGAAACTGTATCTGTGGACGAAATTCGGCAACGTGTGCGCGACATGGCACAAAATCATTCTGTTTGTGCGGATCGTATACTCCTTGGACATCTCTGAACTTGCGTCACAGGAGGTTGAGGTGTTGAACCCCGAGGACACGAGTTGGATTGACCAGTCCATGATGATTGAAGCTGACGATGTAGTCCGTGTAAAGGTGGTAGAACACCGACGGAGTAAATCCACGGCTCGTCATCCAAATGTTGGTCAGATGGACTTTGATGGAGAGGTTCGTGCGTTCTCGCAAGGATTCCACACGAACTCAAGACAATCTTTCAGCGGCCCAAGCGACATGTAGAGAGCGAGCAAGAACGCAAACAGATGATGTCTTGGGCCAAAAATCATAACCACCGACGCCAGGGCACAGGACGATCGGGCAACAGCACTGCTGTTACTGGCCGTACAAAAGCCAAAACTGGAGGTGGATCACTGAGGTCAACGCAGCTGTCGAATCCAGCACCGGTCAACGAGGCGAACAAGACGAAGACTTCAAGTTTGTTGTCTACGGTGTCTAATAGAAAGGGCAAATTTGCATAGATGGTACTTTTTTCGCCAGTAGTACTTGTTTATCTTCTATTGTACTTGTGTTTGTATTCTTCTCCACTGTAACTAATCACCACACGCAAGAATCCCACTGCTGGAAAAAAACCGAATATACACAACTGTAACAAGACTGAGCAGATACCAAGAAGATGCACAGAATTCGCACTCGCGAAAATAAAGCGAGAGGAAGCTCTAAAGAAAAGAAGGGGTATCGCGTGATAAATAACAGAGTGCGTTGGTATAATTCGAAGGTTTGAATAGATTTCTCGTAACATTTAGTTATAAGTCGGCGATTAGTGATTCTGTTTGCCTACAAAGGGTCTGCCAAAGCGGACCCAGGTGGTGCGGGGGCGCGCAGGTTGAATGAGTGCAAAGTTTCGTGATTGCCGTGCAGACGTTGGACTTCTGCGTTTGCGTCCACTGGTCTGCATCTAGAAGAACATTGGTACTTGAGATAAAGTGGACAGATGCAGACTCACTTTGTGTCTCAGCATAATCAGTTTTGCCATGCATGCTGGTGGTCCGGTCTCTCTGACCGGATTTCCTGTAAAAATGTGAGCGGCGTTGATCCAATGGAAAGAAGCACCACGTACGTAACGCAACCAATGCAAGGCCAGCCTCATGAGCATCGAGAGTATCACTCCCCTCCATGATTGACTTTCTCACTGCCGGGGATAAGAGGCATAGCAGTAAGAAAGCGGAAAGAAAGGATACGAGGAATGCAGGGAGCATGAAGGATCCGTTAAGGAACAAGCGGCGCGAAGCACGCAGACAAAGCCCTGGCGTGGCACGTCGTGAGGAGGAGGAGGAGGAGGAGGAGCGGCGCGGTTGGTAGAGGAGATGTCAAACACTGGTGGCAAAAACATTATTTACCGCTAACTCAATAATTTCTTATCGCTTAGTCAGCATGCCCGGCGCGCTTGGTGTCGAGACACTGGACAGTCGTGGGTTAGTAGGCTGTCGTACAACCCAGGCGTGTTCCCCTCATCCACTCCTTCAATGTCCCAGCTGCTGTCCTCTGCGGTCATATCAGCAGTTGGACTAACCTGCAAGGCCTTTCTCAATTCCCGCCTTTGCTCCATCACTGTCAGCAATTTACCCATCTTATTAGACGCGCTCAGAAGAGAACGCAGACACAGTGGTCAAGGTTTAGTAACAGGTATGTGCCGCAGCGCCGCGTGTCGCCTTGTTGTAATCTCAGCTACAGTCTCCAACCATTTGTCCACGTCTGTTCATGCCCCTCTTGCCAACACTCTGCCCCTTACCTCTTTATCTAGCCTCGATGATCCTGTAACCTGGGGTATACTGCCATTCGAGAACTTCACGAACTCACGTACGATACGATGGGTTTTGGGTGCCTCAGATATCATGTTTACGAATCCGTCAGTGAAGCGGAGATTGTGTCCTTTCCGCCTCCCATGCTGAACTCCTACTTTGGTCAGAAAGTCTCCTCTCGGCTTTCTTTCGTAAAGGCCAGGTAATAGAAACGTTTCGAGGAAACGGTATCTGGCAGCCCGCACTCGATGAAGCAATCGAAAGGCTGAATCAGGGTCACTGGGTTTGTGTTTGTTATTGCCGCATTCGCTATCCATACCAAACCCTTCTTTAGCTGCATATGTTTGGTGAGGGAAAGGTATATCAACCTACCGTGTATCCACAGATCGATGGTATCGCACATTTACCACGATTCAAATGGGGCGTGTACGTGTTCGCATCACACAGTTAGGTACCTTCTCACTGTGATGATACGCCTCTATCAGCGGTCGGATCATCATGGAAACCAATGTCCCACCCCTAATAGTACCTATGTGGCTGACTGGTACGAGTCTTCAACTCTGGTGTTCTCTCCTTGGCCCATATCTGACCATTTGTGCACAGGCTTCGATAAACTGATGCCAGAGCATCGCCCGTTCCCATACAAGTACCTCCCGAAGATGGGTATCCAACTCGGTGTCACGTTTGGTGACCCGATACCACCTGACAAGATCATAGTTGCGTTGGACGCCGTACATAGGCTGAAGCACTCCTCTTCGCCACCTGGTGTAGTAGAGCACTCTACACGACACAGTGGGCCACCGAGTAGGTCAGGGCTCAGCAGTGCCTTGCATGTTAGAGGGTGGATGGAAGGTGCGATTGTCCAAGCAGGCGGAGATCCTTTCGTGGACCATGAGGGTTCCGGACAACGTGCGCAGATGGATGAGATTCGGAGCGAGGTTACGGCTATTATCCAGCGAGCTGTTGAGGATTTGGGGAGGAAGGTGTCAGGTAACAAACTAGATCTTCCTTTACCTCATCAAAGTGGAAATCGTTGCGTCCGCTAAACAGTTTGTTCCAGTCCCTCCGTCAGTTGCCCTGTGCAACTACACTTGTACCTAGTTAACAGGTATTGTGTTCTGGTAAGCTGTACATTGAAAGTATCATCAACTTAATGGTTCGTTGGTCACGAGCGAACGTTTTCCCAGTTGGCTTGTAAATTCTGTCGGGGCGAGCAACATGGAGGTGACGCACCAGTCACCAATCAAAAACCCAAGTAGTATGATTAAGCCTTAAGGGGATACGTCCGGGTGGTTGTTCTCCCTGCCGTTGCCAGGCAGCGGACGTAGGCTGGAGGATCTGCTGGCAGCCAGTCACTCTAGAAGGACAACTGACCTTAACTGACCCGTTGTTTTGTGTCATACACGTCACAGAGCCTAGCAGCAAGACAGCATTTGGCGACATTGTGATGTGGACCGTCATCTACAAGTAGATCTGGCTCGCTGTCTGCCCATGGGTGGATTCAAGGTGGATTTATTTTCAGCATGTTTCACGTCGGCCCGGTGGCAAGGCTAGAGGTTGGCTAGAGGTGCGATGAAATGTCGAACCTAAGCCAGCATTTCGTCATGACATCTTCCCAGGAAATCCGAGGACCTACTTCAATTGGTTTCAAAAGGTATTCGCAAGCAGGGGTTTGCACCATTGGCTTGTAAAAATTTTCAGAGGTTCAAAATCATTGGAGTCGGCAATGTCACTGTCACACAGTTGGGACGTCGCGAACAGTTGACCATTCGTTTGGTCCTGACCCTAAAAATATTTACGACGGCCCTTCTGACACGAGTATGTCAAGCTGCTGTCACACCATCTCTCCGGCGCTTTATTCGATTCAAAAAATGGGAACAAATCGGCGTCATTAACCCAATGTCACTCAAAAATCTGGATTAACCGAAACAACAAATACCACCGAGTCGAGATTACGATTGTACCACAAACTGGAAGAAGCATTGAAACCCATCAAGTCCATTCATTGCGAATCGTGTACCCTACGTGGCGTGTGCCTTGGATTCGCTGCGGAGGGTCAACCCGTCAAACCGAGTCAAACAAATGAGAAGAGAGGTACGAACAATGCTGCATCGTCCAGGTCGGTCTGGTCCTTGATACGGTAGTGAATCATTGGAAGAGCGCAAACAATTCCCGCGGCACACAAAACCCATGTAGAGATCAGTATATTCATGTAGCTGTTGGGAGGGCCAGATGTCCATTATACCTCAACCACCAAGAGGGAGAAGAGACTTACGGTACTGGAACAGCGTCCGCGTGCCATACACCAGCAGCACCAGCAGATTGTAACCCTTTATCTGTGAATGAATGTTGAGTTCCGGTTCTAAATGAGCAACAGTCAGAATGACTTACAGAACCCAGTGAACACAGCAAGTTTTGCTAAATCGTTCGACATGGCTCCCAGTAGCCAATACACAAATGTCTGCCACATGGCATCCAGGAGGCCGCAGAAAATGTATAACCAGACGTGTGCTGGATATGCAGAGCTACTGAAATCTATCTTCGCCGGCAGATTAGCTCGCGTGTAGTCCCTACGACCTTCTTGAATTTGAATGTTCCTTGAACTGGTGAGAAACAACGCACTTTTGATACATATAACCCCATATATGGACAACGAAGACCATCACTGATACGATGACCCAACCAGCAAATGCACGAGTGCGACGCCTGTACTTGGACTGATCGAGGACGCAGTACCCGAGGAAAAGGGATCCAAATATCTGCGCTGCCCAGTAGACGAATGCGTTGAGACTACGCGTGCGGATGTTGAAAAGTGCGGCGTTGTAATCGTTCTGCTCTAGTTAATTTTAACGGTGCTCAGCTCGTCGCAGCAAGCAAAAGATTGAGATAGGATACTTACGCCATGTGTAGAAATAGTTGCTTGCAACGAACATAGGGAATAGTAAGATAATCATCGGATCAGTCTTGAGTGCAACGTAAAGGCTATAAAATTCTGTTTTCCAGGATGGGTGGCGGGGTAGGGTAACCTTCGTGCCATCCGTCCGAATAATCCTCTTTGGGTCGGCCATCATTGGAGCCAAGGATACTCCGATGAGAGTAAGAACCAAGAAGCCGATCTAGCAGTGCGTGAATCTCAGCGTGATGCTTCTTTGAGAAGTGATACATCACCCACATAGGTTCCATTTCCAACTTCATGGGCCCAGGTCAGACCAATTATGAGAGCATTCAAGTATAGAACTCACCTCCGTTGCTCTAATAAGGTGTTCAACGAAGAAATTCAACATGAGAGTCAGTAGCTGAACTGTGTACGTACTTGATTATTGAAATTGATCCCGAGTGCAACTGCGGAACCAATGACAGCGCCCAGGTTGAAAATTGCCCAGAAAATACCGATGAAGAGACCCTTTTGCGTCTCTGTGGGATAGGCCATCATCATACAGCCTTGTGCGGTCCATAGTAGCCCTGCACACACTCCAAGGAGGGCACCCGCGACGACGACGAAGTCGTATGCGCTGGGGTGAACATTATCCACTCTAATGAATAGATGAGTGAGGGCTGGTAATGAGTGCGATTACAAATGTAACGCCCGTACAAAAACGAAGCAATATACAGGGAGTATCCCAGTGTTCCGAGGAAGAGGGTTAGCCGAGGTCCAAGTACATTGTTGATCGTTCTGTAGATGATGATCAGTTATCAACACACATCATATGGGAGAACGACCACCGACCCGGAAAAGAAGGCAAAGAATGCGAAAGTAGCATAAGTAGCTGTAGCCGCGTTGGCCTGAGCCGTTGTGTTGACTTGACCGCCTCCGCCGATCCCTCCCAAGGCGTTAAACATGCCAGGGCACATGAAGCAGACGAATCCAAGCATAGACACTTGGACGTAAGGGTTGTAGTAAATTCCCTTCAATCCTGTGGGGCGTTCGAAGATCTCCTCGCGTTGGGAGCCAGAGTCCTCGCTCCCGCTCTCCAATGTCTTCTCTGCGGGGATGTCTGCCATGAGAACGAAGGGGAGGTTGTTACGAAGGTCCTATCGCCGCCATGCGAATACTTATATGTTATCAAACGCTCAATGGAGAAAATGGGGCATGTGAGCCCCGGACGCAGTTGCCAATTCAGTTACTATGATGGCAAGGTTAAAAATACCCGATGCCGGGGAATACGAATACTAGCCTATGGTGAAACGCCAGATGTAGGGTTCAGTGTCATACAGTTCGCAACGAACACGCGGTTCAGGCTTCTCCGAATGGTGATTTTATGGAGTTACGCAGCCTGCGCTAACCACGAGTGGACAGTACGTAGTTCACTGGCTAAGGGTCAGGTACGTACATTCTATCGTGGGGCGTCACGTGTATACTTTGCGGTCATGGTCACCCGGTCGGCTTTGTCTGCACAAGGTGAGCTTCTCGGTGGGTATCAAGATAAGACGAGGTTGGAATGAAATTCGGTCTGTGGCGTGCCCTGAGTTTATCGCGGGTTGTTTGGTTTCAAGTTGACACACGGCGAAGAGTTTGCGACCAGCGAAGAATCAATGTCGGTTATCTTGATATTTGTCATAACAGCTGGAGCCTTGGTCTTTACCTCCGTCACCACTGATAGTAAGCCCAACTTTTTAAAATGGGCGACGCTTACTTCCGCCGGCTAGTACTACGAATGACCCCATGCCAGTATCTTTCCGTGCAGTTTACTAGCCCCACCCATACTTTCGATGGAAGATTAGATTGATGCTAGTAGAACGTTCAGCTCGTCTTAGACACTGACTGGTCATTAGATCAAGTATGACACCAGTGTTGTCTGCTTATGCCATGATAATGCTTCAGAAGGTCTTAATACCCACTATTCATTCACGGGTTAGTACTGAATACTGAAACGTTTTGAGTCTTTCAAAGTTGACGTGACTTTTGAGAGGTAACGCGGGTGTTTGGAACGCAAGGCTTTGAATAACAGTCGTCAACAAAGGTCAACAATGACTATGCTTGTCTTTTCAAGTGCTGGCGCCTTGCAGTAAGGCGTTGTACTGCGCTCGTGCTTGGTGTTCTTAACCTTCTAACAGCGCGGTCATGAATGTCGTTGACAGGGTTAACAGTTGTTTGGAAAAGTGGTCTAAGAGTGGGGAGACCGAATGGTATGTTCGAGCTTCTTTTATGTAGCATTTTCACCCCAATAGTCCCGTCTGCAGTCGAAATTTCCTTCTTCCAGCTCATCTAAGCCCTACGGACCCGACCAGCGTTGAAACACTCACAACTGTGTATCATACCCTGCTATTCTCTGCTTTGAGGACTTGGGCTCCGAGTAGTTTGCTAACCCCGCAAAGCTTCGTCGATTTCGTCCAGTCAGTCCTGGTGTCCATGCCTTCTTCATCTGTCCAGTCTAGACCACGAAGCGACACTTTATTCGGAGAACTACTTGTCGACATCGTCTGGTCCCTTGACGCGCAGTTGGATGAACTTGTGACGGATGCCAAGGCTATCATTGCTACTGCAGAACAGACAACCGAAGCTAGTGACTTACATAAAGCCACGGGAATAAAGCAAACCGCTGAGCAAGACAAGGAGCTTCTCGTTGATGCTGTCAAGAGACTTCTGGTGAGCATCGGCGAGTCCTTGGAATACACTGAACCCACTTTCTATCTAGTTTTCTGGAATCATCAACGTAGCTGTATGCAGAGAGCGCCTTGATTTGAGCCTCCTTGCCAATATTGGCCTTGTATTGGACAGGTCATCATTTGACAAGAAGGAGATTAGGACAAGAACTGGTCTCCTGTAAGTTCCTCATGAGCAGTATATTGTGTAGGTTGACGTTCGTGGTTGGTCTGCAGTTACAAGCAAAACAAGTTCAACCTTCTCCGCGAGCAGTCCGAAGGTTACAGCAAGCTATGCGTGGAGGTGATGAGCTCCCTGGGACCTTCGCATTCTCCGCAGGATGGTAGACCTGTTGAGAGTGCCGCATCCATTGAGGACCGTTCCAGAATAGTATGGGACAAGATCATGGGCCTTATTGGATATTTTGACCTCGATCCCAATCGTGCCCTTGATATCATCCTCGATGTTATGTCCGTCAATATCACCACCCACTATACTTTCTTTCTCTCTCTTCTGTCATTCTCCCCGTGGGCGGGTTCTATTAGGCGCTCTATGGCTGGGAAATTCGACATTTGCATGCCACCCGCCCCATCTTCCGACCAATATCGAGGGAAATCGCTTGACGAGGTTCTTGGAATTGCCGAAACTCTGTCTCTCAGCTACAAAGGGCTGAATTCAGTTCCAAGCAGCCCTGAGTCGCGGGTCCTCGCTCAAGTCCTTGGTTTCAAGTTCGCTTATTATCAGGTTTGCCATATGTCTTAGCACATCTTTCCCCTCTGATTTTGTGTAGGGTTCAGACGTCCACGAACCATCGCCAAAAGGCTTGTACCTTGCGGCCGCTATCTTGATACGGGAAGGGTTTGTTTTGCTCGAGGAGTTATATCCCCACGTGCGTTGACTTGATTGTGTTGTATGGACGTCACTTCACGCCAAACATTCAGCTATCACCTTCTGATGAAGATATGAATTCGTACCACAAGGAATATCTGGACCAGGTACACCAAAGGATCGCTGACGCCAAGATCACTCAACTAGCGATGGCAGCCCCCCTAGAGTCGACGAACTCCGGCTCCAAAGCGCGTTCAGAGCCTGGAGAGGAAACCAAACCAAACCTAGATCTGAAGCCTCCCCACCAGAAGGCAGCTCTCGTCGGCGCCTTGCTTTCTGTTGGCGCTTTACGTCCCGCTTTTGCGATCTTGACCAAATTTCCGTGGTTCATAGACGCTTATGTCGAACTCGCGGATTTGGTGCTTCGCGTTCTCAGGCATTCTATCGCACCTCTTTACGATACGGCTTTCGTTCTCAAGGAACGGAATCCCAGCTTCAGCCAGCCTCGTGCTCGATATGGGTCAACTGGCGTCCTCCTTACACCTACCCGTAAACCACAGCTGACGTCAGTTGCACCGACACCTCCCAGCACAGCTACGATGGAGTTCGTATTCTTTTTCCCTGATTGGTCGGACAGGGTTCCGCTGTCGGCAACGTTCGAGGATCTGGTTGACGTCATTGAACCTCTTATGAGCTTTGTTGGTCTCCACATATCGCGTGATCCGTTGTTCGTTTCGAAGGTGACCCGCTTAGGGAGGTCGCAATTAATGTCTACGGTAAATCCATAATCCTTGCGGTTAGCCAATGCATTCATCATCTTCCTTTCAGGCTCCACTCGATCCCGTCACTAAGAAGCCCACAGGGGAACCAGACCCCTTGAATCCTGTTCGTGTGTTCTGGTTCAAACTTTTGCGACTATATTTCCTACCTTCCCTACCTCTCATTCGAGGAAACGCTGTTTGTACTGTTGAGATCTGGAACATTATCCGACAGTATGAAACAACAGCTCGGTGGAAACTTTACGGGGAGTGGAAGACAGGCACATACGGCTCGCATCCAGAACTTCGCATACGTCAAGTGCAAGCTGACCGGGAATCAAAAGGAATATTGCGACGGTTATCGCACCAGACTATTGACACACTTTCTGGCACGGTCGCAAAACTGGCTCACTCCAATCCCTGTATTTTCTTCACCAACGCTGTCAACCAAATTATGGCGTATGACAATCTAGCAGGCGTGGTGATTCAGGCACTTCGATATGTCACCAACATGGGGTTTGATGTATTGGTCTACATCGTTCTCGACGCGCTCTCAAATCCTTATAAGAATCGGGTGAAGGATGACGGTGTTAATATCTCGGATTGGTTGCAAAGTAGGTCTGGTTGTGCGATTTTGTTACATGTTATTGACAACAGCAGGTCTCGCGTCGTTCACTGGCATGCTCTTCCGCCGATACAGTGCAGATTTGTCTCCACTCCTGAAATACGTTGTACATCAACTATACAACGGCCAAACGACGGAAATAGTGGTCCTTCGCGAGCTAATCTGGAAAATGGCAGGCATTGAACCTCTTCCAAGTCTGTCGGATTCGCAAATTACTGCGATGGCCGGTGGTCCGGCACTACGCATCGAAGCAATTGCTTCCGCAACTCGAGGTGCCCGTCTGGATCCTGGCGATGCAATACTCAAAGGTCCTCAGCGATTGGGAAAGAGCCTACTGGAGACGTCCTTGGCATTGCCTCTCCTTATTCAGGTTGCGCAGCAGCGTCAGTCCTGCGTCTTTAGGGCTCCAGACACCCATCTTAAGTCCCTTGCAAGTCTGTTCGATACCGTAGGTTGCGCGTCATGTCGTGCTCGCATCATGGTCTCAAAGTCGCTTGCCCAATTCAGACCCATGGGGTGCTGCTGCAGTACCTGGAACTTCTTACTTCTCCGGCTGTTGTTCCCCCTGAAGACTATGCGAAGAGGATCCTTCCTTCTCTAGCCGACCTCGGGGAGTTATACGGAATATCTGCTCCAATTTGCATGCAAATTTTTCGTCCGATGCTTAACAACATTCTCTTGGTAAATGTTTGACCAGCTATAGTTGACTGAGTACTGATTGGGTTCTAGAAAACAGCCTTGTCAATGCAAGAGAAAGAACGTGTCGCTAACGAAGAAGCCGAGAAGCGTCTGAAGGCCCGCCTGTCAGCAAAACGTGATCCATCCGCATCTGCATCGCGCATGGAGTCGCCGAGTGGTGCCAATACGCCACGGGATAGCTCTGAACAAAAGCCACCATTGGTTGAAGGCAACGAGGATAACGCAATGGAAGTTGAACTGGAAATAACCACTCCCGTTGCAGAGGTCCGTAGACCATATGTGATTGGAATGCTCAGCGCAATGACTGTCACAATTTTGTAGAGTCCTTGGATACCTGAACTGGAAGCACTTTTCGACGATGTACGGAAGATCGCGAAGAGCAGTGCGATCGACGTGATTGGGTAAGTCTTGTTAAGTTGAGTCAAAGCTTTGAGTTAAACAAAGATGTATCAAGCCCTGGTTTTTACTTGACGTTCTGGCAATTGTCAATGTATGATCTCTCCCCACCAGCCGCCAGGTACGACGAAGAGGGAGCTGCATTACGCACCCTCAGTCGACAAGAAGATGCCAAGTACATCAGCGCCGACCGTTCTTCTGATCGTGCGAAGAGGCTCACGGCGAGCTCTCATAGGGCAAAACGTGATCGATATAACGCGTTCGTCAACACATTGGCCCAAGAGTTCAAGGAGCAGACGGCTTCGAGAGTTTTCACCCTAAAACGTTTAGGACGAGAGAAGCAACACTGGTTTGCACATGGTGGGTTTACGCCATCTTCAGTGGTCCAAGTGACTTATCTACTGTCAAGTCGAGCATCGTTATGCAGTTTTGGCATCTGCCATCATCGAACACTGCATCCAACCACGCTGTTTGTTATCACCTATGGATGCCGACTACTGCGCACAGATCATCAAAGTCATACACACGCAAGGAACGCTGGGCTTCCCCACATTGATGTGTTACGACAAGGTTAGCCTCAAGGTTCTGCACGAGACTGTGATTGATGGCTCCTGGACTCCAGCTGCTCGGAGACCACGTCAAAATAGTGATTTTCTCTTGTAGCGAATATGAAGCGAAGAATTATGGTATGTACCTTCCGATTCACCTGTTATTATATCGTTATCTCATAAAATGTAATATTGGACGATAGGGCGCTTTTTGTTAGGAGTTCTTACGGACCTATGGAAGTGGGCACAAGACGAGCAGCTCTTCGCCCAGGAGAACCGTACGAAGATCGGCGGAAGGACTGTTCTTCTTCCGGGCTTCCAGCCGCGTTGGACTAACAAGGACCACATAAACATTTTACCAGAAGATCTGTTATCGTGGTCGGGCTTCAAGCAGATTCTACGCAAATGGCACAGAAAGCTAGGAAGAGTGGGTAGTCTAGCACTGACAAAGTCAGTAAACTGATAAGTCTCCACAGAGCCTCTGCAGTTGCATCGAAACAGGAGAATTCATGCACGTCTACAATGCCATCATTGTGCTGAAGGAAATTCTTCCAGTATTTCCCCTAGCTGCTGTTGGCGAATATGGACCTGTCATCGACAACATGATTGATAAACTAGTCGAAGGTGAGGAACGGGGTGATCTTAAGATACTGAGTAGGGCGTGAGCAGGCTTTCTTTTGTCCCCGCTGCATGTTCTGATGTCATCACAGCTACTCTGCAGCTTTGAAGAAACGCGAGTCCCAGTGGGCAGTTCCGCGGCCAACACCTCCCAAGGTAAGGTGTTTGCGCTCTAGGATTTTCCCCCACCCAATCCCCTTTTTCAGCTGAACGGTGGTGCTATGTCCCCGAAACCTGGCCCGTCGGTTTCACAAGCACTCGACAAATCACGTTCTACACAACTACCTAATGGTTCTACGGTCCTTGTAGCACCCGATACCCGCCGCGAAATCAGCACAATCTCAGGTGTCCCAGCGGCCCCAAGGGCTCAGTCATCAAGTAGCGCACCTCAGATTATTGATGAAAGGCCATGTACACCGGCAAGTTTGGCGAAATTGGCCATCGAAAGGTATGAATATAACAGGTATTAATCTTTGTTCTCAACGAAACGCGACCAATTAGCATTCCCAGACCCGAGAAGGTGAAGCGGGTTAGGCCAGAAAAAGGGAGTGAATCACCGGCGCCGGATGGCGAGAACAAGTTAAAACAAGGTCCCATGGATGTTGACACTACTCCAACCGCACCAAAGGAAGGAAGAACACACTCGCAACAAGAACCGGTCCCGTCACGCTTTGGAGCGCGGCAGCTTTCTGCTCCTGCTCAAAGTTCCTTGCCTCCAATGCCTGTTGATATTCGGGCGCCAACTCCCATTCTCAAAGAGGCTCCTAATCCTTCCCGGTCAGTTATTACGGCGCTTAGCCCACGAGAACCCCCTCTATCCCCTAGGCAAAGGATTGAAGAGAAACAGATACAAGAGGTCATGCCGCCACCAACAGCCCCCAGTCAGACGCTTTCAGCGCAAGAGCTCCGCGAAACAGCCAAGCAAACAATCGGTCACCGTGCACCAGAGAAACTTGACGACCGGCGATCGGCGGGTGATACCCGCAGCCAGCCTGGCTCTGGAGCTCCGTCTCCATTGCCACGTCGTCGCACCGCATCCCCTGGCACAAGGAACCACAGCCCGGAGAGTCGAGCAAGTGGCGAACGTCGCTCTGACCGCGGGACCGGGGACGGTGACCATGTAGACGGGAGGTCCCTAGAACGAGAGACTCGACAAGAGTTGCGATTATCCCGCAAGGAGAACAGTGTCGCTCACGGTGCTCGAAGCGAAAGGGTCTCGAGCCATCGTATGTCAGCTCGCGAGAGTGATCGGGAGAGGGAGAGTGACAGGGAACGTGACCGAGAACGTGGTCGGGACAGACATGGGGAGCGCGAGCGTGATAGGGAGCGTGACAAAGAGCGTGACAGAGAGCGGGAGAAGGATAGGGATAGGGAACGTCGTGACAGAGATAGAGAACGAGACAGAGACCGGGATCGGGACAGGGATCGCCACCGCCGTGATGACAAGGATCGTGATCGCGAGTCGCGCAAGGACCGAGATAGATCAAGTCAAGTTTTACCGCCTGCAGCCTCTACTGCCATACCAGAGCCCCGAATTCTTCCCACTCGACCCGACCCCGCTCGACACCGTCCCGCTACTCAGGTCGGCGATGATGCGCTTGGAAAAAGACGCCGTCTTACCGATGATGAGGTCAGTGTCCCTCTTTGGCTAATGTGACTCGCTGACCTGATGACAGGTTGACCGCACCTCAAAGCGTAGCTCTCGCAAGGAAAGCCATAGAGAGGACCGTGGCCGCCGCTCCGACAAGGAAAGCCACGATCGACCGCGGGATTCCGAAAGGCGTCGAATGGAACCTCAAACATCTGAAGGAGACCCCCGCCCACCTGTCGATAAGGTATGTCGACGTAGTTACGAACGTGAGCACATCTTTAATAACATGACCTAACAGCCCAGCGAAAAGCGGATACCTGATGGTCCCAAAACCTTACCTCCGACCACCCCATCAGCCCCAAGGGCGATGTCCTCTGTGGATAGTTCCAGGGGTGGAAGCAAGGTTGACCCTGGTGCTAGCCGAGGTGGTGGTGATTGGAAAGGCCAACAGCGTGACCATGGACCATACGGATATCCGGTTTCAACGGCCGGTGCCACACCAGACACAGGTTCCAGTTTACGTGCAAGGATAGGCGAGAAAGAGCCCGCGCGCTCGGCTCCCCAGGCTCCAACAACATCTTACCGGTCTGATGTGCTGCCCAAGGATGACGAGCGTGATAATAGGAAAAGAACGGTAACTGGTGAGTAAATCACCTATCAGTTTCCGAGTCGAATTTATTTATTTCGCTTCTACGTAGATCGGGATAAGGACGTTGGGGAGGCCAACATCCCGGGAGGCGACCTATCATCACAGCCTCCGAAACGACCGAGGATCATTCGCAATCGTTACCACGCACCTCATGGACTGGCTAAGAGGACTCTCCCCATTGACCCCCAGGCTGGGGACAAATCACGATCGACTAGGAAGGATTAATTATCCTTTATAGATGAGATGCGGTGTATCCTATATTCGCCGCGTCTATCGATCATACATCATTACATTACTTCCTACCTCTCCACTAAATCAACATGAAGCTGAGACTCTACATACATTACTAGGATGAGTGGTAATAATTACCCAGGGGTGGCTCCGAGTTGAATCAGATTAGACGAGTTGAATCGTGACATAGTGGAGGGTAGGTTATTCACTTCTTTATCAGTGTGAGGAACTCCTCACGGGTCTTTTGCTGTGTCCGGAAACACCCCAACATACACGAAGTTACTGTAATGGAACCCGGTTTTTGTACACCACGCATGGTCATACACATATGACTGCGACGAGTGGAACATTGAGCAGGTAGACCATCAGTAAGAGACACTCACGTGGCCTCCATCACGACTGCGACTCCACGGGGCTTGATTGCTTCCTGAACGGCAATCGCGATTTGTTTGGTCAACCGCTCCTGAACTTGCAGACGCCGGCTGAATGTTTCGGCAATCCGCGCGAGTTTAGAAAGCCCCAGCACGAGTTGATTGGGAATGTAAGCTATAGCAACCTAAGAATAGTTGATCGTGAGTGCTGCGGAACTTCGGATGCTACGCACCTTTCCTGTGAACGGAACTAGATGATGTTCACACAGGCTCGAGATGTCGATGTCACGGACCAAAACCATCTCATCGTGGTCTTCCGCGAACACGGCATCGTTGATGACGTCTGGAAGATATGCAGGGTGGAGTAAATGGGATAAGATGGAAGCCTACCTGCCAAGCGTTCCTCGTAGCCTCGGGTCATCCACATGATGGCTTGTGCATACCGTTCGGGTGTTTTCAGAAGCCCTTCTCGGCCTGGATCTTCGCCAATACATTCGAGAATGGTGCGGACCGCAGAGGCCATTCGCTTCTCACAGACAGCGCGCTCTTGTGGGGTGGCATGGAGACGAGAGACGGTAGACTTGGCTGAAGGGGTTCTGAGCGCTTGAGTACGAGATGAAAAGAGAGTAGAACGTACCTGGCCAACCAAGGCCATTCGGGTCAGGGAGTGGGCTCCCGCCCCCAGCACCATTTGTAAGTGGGGTGGATACACCAGAGGGTGGCCGAAAGCCGTAACCATCGCGGACATGAGGCCAGGGAGGACGTACAGGAACTTGCTGAGGCGAGTCGTTTTGAGAACTGACAGATTGGACAGGATCGCTTTCACCTCGGGGGATGTCGGCATCATTCAAGACCAGGAGGGATTGGGATTCGGTGGCACGGTGAAGCTCCAGTTGTCGTAATTCATTTGACAAGAGCTCGCCATGGGATAGCATCTGAGTAGCGGAAATGGGGGAAGGTGCCTGCGATATGTATCGATGTTATGGCAGGGAACAGGGAGCATTCAGAAAGGGATCTGGGAGACAGAGCGGGAATACCTGGGACTTTTTTTTTTCTTCCCTGGGCTGTCACTGTCGAGTCAAAGCTCGGGGGTGAAAGTGAGAGATTGCCGGGTGAACGACCTGAAGTGGGGTAAGACCATAAACGGATATCTCAAGGAAACCCGCCCACTGAGGGAAACCGGCAATTGAGCACGCCGTCGCTGCTGAAACTGTCTCTGAGCGAAAGGGCCCGCCCAGTGCAAGACAATTAGCAACCTGTGCACCGGTAAGAGGGTCCCGGGCGTGTGGTGAAACCGTTGGTTGGGCCTCCTCCTTCCAATTCGCGCATATTCCGGACAGGTTCGATTTGTTCAATGGCAGTTCTGGTACTTTCTAATTCGCTCTCCGGAATGCTCACGCAACACTCTCTTTCATTCCTAAAATGACCTAAAGTTTCATAAACGTCCTGCCATCTTTCTTTCTTCTCACTATGTGGTCTCAGTCGGGACGCCTCTGCCAAACTTGTCTGCACCGCACAGACTCATCACCTCGGATCTCACTCGGGGTGAGGCGGACTTGCTCTCTTCCGTCACAAATGGCATCTTGACGTGAACCCCGAGAATGCTGTGACTCTCTCCGATTCTTATACCCTCCTTTCCAGACCATGTCATCTCCCCGTCGTCTCCCGCATCCTTGAGAATGTACCAGGATTCAAAGCCGTCTCGCCAACTTAGGCGTCGGTGTCCAACACCGCGCTTACCTCCCAAATCATCATCTGCCCCATCATATCGCTCCTTGGAGCAGGCTTGGCTAGCTTCTCGCGTCATGCCACGTCGTAGGGGCACATACCTCATGCCTGGCGCACAACGTCCCATCAACGAGACGAACATCAAACTTGCCCTCACAATCGCTCAAGAGTGTCTCCCTGATTTGTTGTCTACGTTGTGGGCCTTGCACCCCGTTCGGACATCTCTCATGATGATTCTCCACATTGTCCGTGGCTTCTTTCCAGCATTTAGGGGCTATTCTCAGGCGATGATCGTTGACGAGGTAAGCCGACCGGAAAATAGAACCGGGATTCTGATGCATCCATATCGCCGCAGCTCCAGACATTGGTATCATCCGGATGTTTCTCGTGGTCCCGGCTTTTGAGGTTGCTAGTCACCGAGATATTTAGACGGGCCGCTGAAACAGCCATCGATTCATTTGCGTATGTCTCAGATCACTTTCATGTCCGCCGACTGTTAATAGTGCTCCAAGCACTTCAAATGAGAATATAGTCCACGAATCGGGCCGATTTTTTGTCGAATACCAACAAATTGCGCAGCGTCTACGTCTCGATATTCCGACACTATCGGATCCCGTCGTGCGAGACTGTCTTCAGGAATCCGATCTGTTCATTCGCTCCTTCAACGGAATGGGTAGCTTTGGACTGCTCTCACCCTTTGATTTCATACAAATATTCGCCTTAATATCTGAATTGATCTCACACCTCCTGGTGCTTTCGTCCCTGACGGGTGGTTCCGCCAACTTGGGAGCATTACTTTTATCTCTTCTATCCGCCTTATTCCCTCTGCTCTTGAACCGTTTTATTGGCGTTCAATCATCTCCAGAGGTAGTTTATACTCCCGACGAGGCTCGGACTGCGGAGCGTCAAGAAAAATTACGGAATCTTGCGTACAACGAGTCTCATCGTCCAGAGGTACTCCTCTTTGGCCTTGGTCCATGGGTCCTTCAATCTTGGACCAACGCTAGAAAAGCCATGTTGTATGACGGACAGACCTTGCCTTCAAACCAGTTGACGTTATCTCAGCTACTGAACCAGATCAATATTTCCGATCTTCTATTCGCCCTTCAAAATGTGAGTATCCATGATGGGTATTGACGCGTTTGTTCTAATCTTCCTCTTTCGGCAGCTCCCTCTTCTTCTCATGCTTCAATCATCTTCTGCATCGCTCGGATCGTTGGCTCTATATCGGAGCTCAATCCAAGCTGTAGTCTTCACGTTTGGAAACTTCTTAACGACAGCGCGTATGGCATTTCAGGGTATATTCTTGATGGGGGCTTTCTGTTCAGCCATGAATATCCATCCTGAGCTAGAACCAATGGAGGAAGACGTCATAAGTTATCCGAGCTTGCCTTGCGGGATGAAAATCGAAGCAAGGTCCCTAACCTTTATCAGGTATTCATGTATCGAAACATGCTTATACTCCGTTACAGGCACTTGTCGTACACTTACCCGGGAAGTAAGGATGCCTCGCTGAAAGACGTCACTTTTAGCCTGGAGGCCGGAGAATGCCTTGCGATTGTTGGGTATAACGGATCAGGCAAGTTCCGAAAACGTTGACTCATTGCTAAGTTTGACCTGCCGGGGTTGAAATAGGGAAGTCCACGCTTGCGAAAGTCCTGTTGCGAATTTTAGATTTCGACCACGGTGATCTCCTCATCAACGGTGTTGATATACGACGGTTGTCGCCTACCGAGTATCATCGACATGCTACAACCGTTTTTCAAGACTTTTCAAAGTTTAACTCCACTGTTCGAGAGAATGTGGGACTGGGTTACGTTCAAAAGTTACAGTCACACGTGGCTGTTTCACGTGCCATCCACCTTGGTGGGGCGGATACCTTTGTGGATACCCTCCCCAACGGTTTGAAGACAAAGTTGGATGGCTCAGGATTCGATGCTATGCCCCCTGCATACCCAGGCACTCCAGGCTGTGGGCTGTCCTCACGACAACATCATGGTCTATCAGGTGGCGAAGTATGTTGTGCCGTGCTTACTCATCACAATAGTGTGTATCTTATTGACATGATCTTACGGCAGTGGCAAAGAATAGCCATCTCTCGCGCCTTCATGCGAGCCGATCGACCAGAGGTTGACCTTTTGTTGTTTGATGAACCCGTAAGTGACACGGCCCAGCTGTACATATGGCGTCATGAGTTGGCATCACTCACAGGGCTTGACAGACATCATCACTGGACGCGCATGCTCAGAATAAAATCTTTGATACCATACATCGTATCTCAGGGTCTCCATCGGGCAACAAGACAAAAACTGTCATCTTCATTACCCACCGACTTTCCACCGCGCGCCGTGCCGATAAGATCGCGATGATGGAGCGAGGGGTATGTCCATAATGTCCAATTCCCTTCAGACATTAATGGCCGTGCCGTTGGTTTGTAGACGATAACCGAGTTTGGTACTCATGACGAGTTGCTCAAGAAAGGTGGCTCATATGCCGCGCTGTACAAAGCATCCATTTGAGGTACTTTCCTAGAAACCGTCAATTCATTGGAATTCTCGCATTCATATCAATCCAATGTATCAAAAATCACGAGTGTAGTATTATTAGTGCGGCTTCACACTCAGCCGCCGTATCCTAAATCATAGAAAACACAACTGAACGTAACTAATCGTTTGTGGAGTGGTCCATGTACACTACCCTGCCATCACAAACATATACATCAACATGTGCATTCTCCGCCGACTGAGACATGACGTTAATAGATGACGGGCCGCCGTGGATGCCCACCAACAAGCCAGCATCACGCATGCCTTGGATGAGCGAGGGAACTTGAAGCTAGTGTACATAAAGTTGGTGAGCCTGACGGAATGACAGGTGCGGCATGGTATATTACCAATAGCTCGGAATCAAAGAAGACGCCCAAAAGGTTATTCGTTTTAGCGAATTCCACACCCTCCGCCACACTTGAGAAGTGCTGTTCGTCATTGGTATCCTGAAGGTCAGGGTTGGGCGGAGTTGACCCATGATCCTTGTCAGCCTGACCACACCTAGATGAAAAGAAGACCGGATCTAGTAGAAGCGATACGTGAGGTTGTGATCCGCAGCAATGGAATAGGGGATATTACAATTTGGTTGCTTCCAATTCAGTGCCGCACAAACTCGGGGAGAAAAGGAAGTGAAGGCGATATGTCGACGTGCAAAGGCCCCACCAAGAGACGACGATGTTTGCCTGATCGTGCGATAGACAGCGTTGACGCTCATATTGAGATCAAGGTGGCGCTTAATGTGTTGACTTGGGCAAAGGGCTAGTTCCAGCGTCAAGCCAAAATGAACAGGTAAAAGCTGCGAGATTGCATGAAATACATAGGAGTCCCTCACTCTGTATATATAGAGAACATCGTACCTGCATGAAGCGCGACAGCGGCAACATTATTCGCGGTAGAGTTCTATACCAGTCCTGAATGGAAGTCATTCTGCGAATGAGTTGCTCTCCCCTATCAAGTCGATTGGCCAAAGCATCGAATTGAGCGAGAGTAACATCAGCAACGCCCAGATCATAGGAAAATTCCGGTAGTAGTTGCTCGCGGTATAGCACCGGCTGAAGATCCCGTGTGACCTGGACAACTGCATAAACGTAATTCCCAGATAGTGAAGATAGTGTGACTGAGTGCAAGGGAGAGGCGGGTGTCGACTGGACTGATGGAGATGTGTGCGTAGAATCCATTGATCTAGGGGATTGCCGCCATGGGGGTGATGTTTGAGGGCCAGGGTGCAAGGGACTACCCTGGTGTAGAGTCAGGGATTTCCAATAAGTTTCGACAGCTCCTCCGACTTCCAGAGTGATGCCCTGGAATGGCGTAATGACATGAGCAGAGAAGCTAACCTGAATGTGAACTTATCAGTCTTTGTGCGGCGGAGAACCAGTTGAGTCCATACCTCGCCAATGCTGTGCAGACGATGGTCCAGGATGGATAATGTAGTAAAACTATCGTCAGGAGAGTGGATGATAAACGGATGAGCCACACCACGACCGATTGTTTTGGTACCGAAGTTCGGGTAGATCGAAAACTCCAACGTAAGATCTTTCAAGTTAGATGACTGGAATGTAAATGTATCATAATTGTTTTTCTGCGGAAGCGCTATAGTGTATGGAGGAGCGTTGACTCCAGGACCTGCAGTGATGACCATTTTCAGTCGGTTTGGCGAAGGCAACGATACACTTTGTGCTAAAATCGAATCTGACAAACGAGGATGAAACCTGATAGCCTTTCCGGACCGCCTAGGATCAGAAGTAGGGGGTAACCCTACGGTAATTACCACCAAATAGTTCTTGTCGAGGTAGTTGTGGCCATAGACTCGGTGTGGCATTATGGGTGGGGGTAAAGATAGAGATGGAATGGCATCGGGGTCGTCGATTCGCATGTCGCTCGCAGTCCACAGGAGTGCAGGAATACGGTTGGAAGAAATGGTGGGGGGTTCTTTGGGCATCACTTTGAGAAGTAAATCGACGCACGCACGATGACCGTACCATGCCGCGTAGTGTATCGCATGGTGGTCAAGCTCGTCAGTTCGATCAACACGGGCTCCAGCTTGGAGAAGAATGTGTAGGCATGATGTATGCCCATTACGCGCAGCATGAAAGAGTGGTGTCCACTCATGATATTTATCCGGCAGATCCCATCCGTCTTGGCCCAAGAGTAGCTTGCAGACATCCGCATGGCCTTCGCGAGCAGCGAGATGGATAGGAAACTCTCCGTTGGTATTGGCAGCACATTTTGCTCCTTCCTTGAGCAATAACGAGACGACGTCTGTATATCCGTATTGACTTGCTAGAGATAGGGGCACCAGGCTAGAATTTGGGGATGGTGACTGCAGGGCAATGCACTGGTCGCATATCAAAGCCTGCACACATTCAGCACTACCTCTGAGGGTTGCATATACAACAGGGCTGCAATTGTCCACGTCGAGTACGTGCGGCGGAACGCCAGCTTCCAAAAGCTGCTTGCAAACAGCCGGGTGGCCATGCATAGCCGCATAATGAAGAACTGATCGTCCATAGACGTCCAATTTCTCCCTCTGTGACCCTTTCTCAAGACATAAATTCACAAGGCGCAAGGAACCTGCGGCCGCAGCCTCGTGAAGACATGTCCGCCCATTGATATCGTCGATGAATCCAAAATCAAAGGGTACCTCGACACTGGTGAGGATAAGGTCTCCAAGCTCCGGAGGTGCGTCGACAATAACTTTCCAGAGCACCCGAGTGACATTGGCCTTTCCCTCATCCTGGGAGCCGAGAATGTCAGAGTGTCGCACTAGATCTTTGATGGACGCCTCATCAGAGTTTTCCACCGCCTTTCGTAAATCGAGTTCAAACTCGCGGAATGGGCCAGAATACATGTTCCGCTCGATACTGAGCTGGAGGTCTAGAACATCTTGAGCAGCAGCCCCCTCGAATTTGAGGCCAGTGGAAAGATCGGTGAGGTCTAGGAGGCTTGCGGCCACAATATCGGAGAAATCTGCGATAAGCTTTTTATGTGTAAGAAACAA
This sequence comes from Baorangia bicolor, assembly GCA_038093395.1. NCBI lineage: Eukaryota > Fungi > Basidiomycota > Agaricomycetes > Boletales > Boletaceae > Baorangia > Baorangia bicolor. The sequence continues at coordinate 33,897 of JBBPSC010000037.1, forward strand.
CAAGTAACGAAGGGATACAAATCACCTGTCTGTTAAACACAGGTTGAACCTCCACCTGGCGGGCGAGATAAAGTTCCTTGGTTGTAGAGCGTGAGCGTTTGTCCCACTTCTTCAGAATTTTGCGGAAACCCGTCGCATTGATCTCCACAAATTGCTGTGTACATAATGTGGGTGGTTATCCAATACACAGAGTCATGATGATTACCTGCAGTTTGCCTAGATCCCTTTCGAGTAGACGGAATCCCTCTTCGACGGCAATCCACTCGACGTGATGCATCGCTAAACCATCTGTGGCGTCCGGAAGACCCCTCAGGGCTGCAGCGCGACGCTTGGACAGGAGGGTTTCAAGACGCAACTTTAGCTCTGCTTCCTTTTGGAGGTAGAAAGTGTTGATCTAGATTGACACCCAGGCATCAGTTTCACAGCGAACAGTGACCGAAACTGGATTCACATGCCTTTTCAAGCTCCCGCTCGAGCTTGAAGAAAAAGGCAGCTTTGTGAGCCTGGAAGTCAGCCCCTCGGTCGTTGTCCTGTCCGAGTGTAGAGAGGATGGGTAACTGGTTCGGATCATGGGGGGGGATATCACTTGGGGTATCAGCTGTGGAAGATATCGCGATCGCTGGGCTGCCTGTCGGGTTCAAGAGATCCGCTGGCCGGACACCTAGTGCCAAAGCAGCAGCCTCCGACGCAGGTCGATTGGCTGCCAATGAAGAAATAATCTTCTTGAGGAACTTGTAGTCGAGATAATATGCAGACCATCCGGGGACCTGTTCGGACTGGATCTGCTTTCCAAACTAACAAGAGATGCGTCAATCTTTAGCACCACGGTAGTCGATGATCCAGAAGGAAGGCTGACCTTCATGCCACACGGATGCGAGATTCAGCGTGATATATCAAAACTGAGATGAAGTTGCTCTCAAGATTGGCATCCGTTCAAACCATGCTGATTATTTCCAAAAAAAAAAAGTAGGGAGAAAAAAATGAAATGACACTTTGGAGACAGTTGCAACCAGTTGTCGCGGAGTCACTGGTCGTCCTTGGTTGCCTGCTCATGCACGTGCGTGGTCGTAGATCAACTCGAGATCGAACGAAGCATCCCTCCATGTCTCCTTCTTACTCCCAACTGACATTCGTTGACAATGTAAATTCACTCAAGTACAGTCAATTAGTCAACGTGGTTATTGAAAACGTCCAGCGTGTTCTACGGCCGTCGTCCCTGCACCCAATCAAATTGGCCTTGTGCTAATGCTCAAATCAGTACTTTCCTCATCTGCCAAACCTTTGCAGGTAATAACGTCACGGGGCATTTGCCATGTTGCTCGACATGATCAAATGCACAACGGTAGCAAAAGACGTAACCAGATGGCAAAGCAGTAGCGTTGTTTATAGTGTTTTGACACAATGGACAATGCCCAAACATCGTGCCATCCACGGGTATTCCGGAAGGATGTGGTGGGAGTATCCGAGGAGGTGGGATGGCCAGACCGAGGGGAGATGTCGACAAGGAACGTGCTGGGGACCCTGGAGAATACCACCACTCCAAAAACTTGATGAAGAAGATGGCCGTCGGCAAGAGGAGCCTCAAAGAGTCGAGAATCAATTGCGGCGTATTCATAAGAAGCTGGTAGAGTTGTTTCATGATCCCTCGCCGAACGTGAGGAGTAGCACCCTGTACATTACTAGTCACAAGCTGCCAGCAGGAAATTAGTGTTGGGGTAAGGGTGGGATATGCCGCGGATGTCACACTCACGAAGTCGTCCGCACTCAACCGGCGTAAATCAACACCTATCCACGCTAACCATGGACGGTAGAAGGGTGTGCGTTCAAAGAGATACGCCACATTACAGGCAAGCAACCACAACTCGAACGAAGTGTTCACCCACGGGAAAATCTTTTTGTATGCTCGACGCCAACGCGCTGCTAGAGACTGTTATGTATCCGTGAGCATCGTCATTTTTTGGCACAGAAATGACATACGTCATCGGTAAGTGCTTGACGACCGTCGCCAGCATCCTCTATTATGTCTAACGAAACGCCTCCTCCCAGTTGTTCATAATAGTCATGGGTCTTGGCTCTGAGATACGGAACGGCGACCTGCGTAGTGTCAACAAATATAATATCACACGAAATCAGTGAGCGAACCAAGAAGAACAGTGATTGCCATATTTCCCTGCCCCTAAGCTTTTCTGCGACGGGTGCGCCATGAACGGCAGCAGTTGCTCTATCTGTAGATATCCAAGGGTGTCTACGTCTCTTCAAGCCATAAAAGTTCTCCGCAAAGGCCGCGTCTAAAATCGTTGAGGAGTGTACTGACGCGAGGCTAGAAGACTCACTATGCTTGCGGAGATGATATCGCTCGACGAAAAACATGATAATGGCATAGAATTCCTCATGGCGATTCACGATTTGAATGAGATATCGCGGATATTGTTGTGCAAAGACCTGAATGATGGGTCGAAGTGAATAGCGCAGTTCATAACGGAGTGGTGCTTACTGCCAAGACATACTTGAGTGCTGGTTGGAGGAGGTCTCTGAGCTGCTCTTGGACAATGAGCTCGAAGAGGGAAGGTTTAAGAGGATCACCGCCTATATCGTGAAGGAACTGCATCGACGAAGAACACAACAGACCAGCCCATATGTGTATCTTTCTATAATGAACACGTGATATCTTGAGTTTTGTCATGTGACCTTCTATCGCGGACACAGTACTATTCGAGTTGAGGCAAGGCGGTGTTAAATATTATAATTTGCCTCGTTGCATGTGTAGTCACTTCCAGTCAATTGTGGAACCCTAAGACTTGAATTGTTTCAACTTCGACCACTTCCCGTCCTTCGCCTTTCTTACTCCGCAACCTTGTGCCCAATGTTCTCGTCGATACACGCAATGATACCTTCTGACGCCGACATTGCCAACCAAACGCTCAAGGAAGAGAGCAACTACCGTTTTTCATCCTTCTCAGCGACCGACGCGGTCACACTTGGCCTCTCCCTCCGCAAGCGCTTCCGCGGAAGCTCCCGACATGTAAAAGGCAAAGGCATGGTGATCTCGATACAGACCATTGCTGGGCACACTCTCTTTGCATGTACTGCAGGAGACCTGGGCCATCATTCCGGGGAAGGTGATGTCAGCCTGGATAGCTGGGCATGTTTAGAAAGCATGATCTCAGTCGTCAAGCGGACGAGCCACTCGAGCTACTACGTGGAGAAAGGCATGAGCGCGATGGGCAAGACGGCAAAGCAGATGGGAGTCGAGGGTGAATTCGCCGTTCGCGGAGGAGGTCAGTGATAGTCCGCTCCAATGTGATGTCCAAATCCCATACATTTTGCCATTTAGCGTTTCCAATATGGTTGGATGTGAGCATGACAAGTCGTGATGCGTTCATGGTAACTCAATTCAAATCGACAGAACGCACCGTGTTGCCCTATTGCCGTGGCGGCCTGTTACTCGGGTTCAAGTCAGGAAGACCATAAAGTACGTCTTCCGTTTTACTGGTACGCTTCACTCACTGAGGGGTCAACTAGCTCATGTCGATAACCATTCGGGATTACTTGCACAAAAAGCAGAGCCAATCGGGCACAAGGCTTTCCATTTCCTCGTCAATCCTGCAGACCGAAACGCCGGTCCCAACTCTGGCAAATCAAGAACACAGGGACAGCATTGCGGTAAGCTCATACAGCCAGTCTGAGGTTCGGTACATTCACCAGGAGAAGGGTTGGGGCGGAGAATTGGCGTCGGAGCACATGCGGCCACGCACGCCATTCGATGATGAGCACGATGTATGAACCATGTACAATAGACGGAGGCGCGGGAAATTATGGAATAGGACATAACATTAACTAGTCGACACACAGGAAGGCAAAGGAGGGACAAGGTAATGTCACACTTGATCTGATGGCGTTTCTGTGTCCTGTTGGTACGGTGTGGTTAGTACCCGGATGGCCTCTGCAAAATAGGTGAGACGAAGCCATGGGCGGGAGAGAAGCAGCGCACCGTGTCTAAGAAAAATCTGGCGTTGACCAGAGGGAGAAGATGAGTCCGCGTTTGGGTCGGGATCACGCAGTTCGTAGTTGGCCTCGACGTAAACTCTGGAACCTTTGCTTAGCGTTCTGAGATAGTTATTCTGAGTGGGGTTGAAGGAGACGATGTGGTGCCAGGTGACACCATTTTCCAGGCGAGCTGGGAGACGCGTCGGGGGTGAGAGCATGAGCAGATATAGGGTGAAAACATACTGCCATCGGGATTTGGCGGTGGAGGGGGGAAGTTGGATGTTGCAACGGTGTATCTAGGGGGAGGGTAAGGGGCGACAATGGAGGAGAGAGGAAGACTGACGAGATGTATTCCTTGTCGTTCTTGGTCGTACGAAGCTCTGGGTCTTTGCCTAGACGACCGACGAGGACGAGTTTTGCAAGGTCATAAGACCGAGCCGGGGTAGAAGAGAATGTCTGTTGTAGAGGTAAAGGAGACAACCCCGAACTCGAAAACGAGGACCTACACGTCGTTGTACGCCCAAGAACGCCAGTCTTGTAGTTGTCGAGAACATTATAAGTTATGGTGGTAAGAGTAGTCGGAGAAGTAGATTGACTTTTTGTGTGTTTGACCGTATTTGTCTTTCTTCAATCTTGTGTATCATCGACGACGATCATTACTGTATTACTGGCGCAGATATGTCACGACACAGACTCGTACGAAACATTGACATTCATGGTTGGTACCATCTCACTCTAAAGCCGCATCCTTCTCTCTAACCGTTACACCATCAGCCGAGCTGGACGATGCTGCGTTCGACGATGACGGTGACGATATGACCGAGGAGCAACATGGTGCGTCTGCCCTTCGCCCGCCCCCGTTCCCTCGTCCAAGTCCATATGCAGCTCAAATGGAATCTGGGATCGAACACATCAGAGCCGTAGTCGGCGACGAAGCTACCTCCGACCTCGATGATGCCATCATCAGGGACACTCTTTGGCAATTCTACTTCGACATCGAGCAATCCATCGCCTGGTTATTCGGTTCGTCATCTCCCCCTCATCCACCCCCGCTCTCTCACCATTCCCAGAGGAACAGGAGCGCAGAGCTGCCGCGAGGGAACGCAAAGGTAGGCCATTGCATCTTCTCTCCTTGTTAGCGTAGTTTTGCTTTTGCTACTTTTTCTTCATGATGTTGCTCCCACCCGTTCTAAATCCCACTGGTGGTCCCGCTTCCGCCGCAGAGGAGACGAACCACAGCAAGGTGCATATCGCTGTCATCGCTACGTCCCTCCGTATTTCTTTGCATCGTGGAAATCATATTTACTGTGTTCACTGTCCCCATTTCCCAGCGCCGCAAGATCCCACTGGTCCTGCGGGGCACCTTCAGGAAGACTTGGAGCGTTCGCGCGTTCCCTTGATCGTCCTAGCACAACAAGGCCAATTTCAGCCTGATTACTGTCCAGCTCCTGAATACCTCGATTATGATCAGGAGGCCGATTTGGATGATGTACCGCTGGGTTTGATGTCTCCCGATCGTCATTCGCGTCTCAGCACGATAACGGAACTTACCGAGCGTACCGAGCCATCTCGCCACTGGCCTTCCAGACAGCAGCTGGTGGCAATGAATAACCCCCGGGCATTGTCCTCAAGCGAGACGACCTCGTCCTATGGGGAAGTCATTGGTGAGGCTCGTTGCAAGAATTTCATTGCAGCTCCACTCATTGTATTCACAGAGCATTCCTCAGATCCTCACCCAAATGATGGTTATCCATACCAACCCGTTGATCCAAATAGGATACCTCCTTCCCCATCTCCTTCAGCCGTGAAACGGCTTTCGAGTTATGACTCCGCACCATCTCTTCGCACGCCGGCGGAGTCAGAGGTGCAATCCGAGCCACCAAAGTCTCCTCCACGCGCGCACAGTATTTCAATGCCAGCAACGGATAGCATCCCAGAGATCCCAGACTTCACATCCAAGTCCAGCGAGAAGCCGCCTCCGCCACCCGCAAAGGACCCACCACAACGTGTCCGACCTGCAAAACGCTCCAAGCTTGCAGAGCTGGCGAGCTCACGCGCCAGCACAATATCTAGTGCTCGATCATCAGATTTGGAGACGACATCTGTGCTCACGTATCCGGCTCTGCGTCCGTCTGCTGAATCTCGGCTTTCGCTAGCTTCGCGTGGCACAACCGTCAAGCCATTCCCATCAGAGGTCTCTGAGCACTCCTTGCCATCGGTCAAAGCACCTCGCACTCCTGAGAGGCCGACATCCACGGCTTCAGTCAAGTGGTCGCCTTCCGTCAAACCACCATCTACTACAACCTCATCCATGTCTTCTCATGTGCGCAAGGCAATACAGACTGCCATGGATCTAGAAGCCCACGACCAGCAAGCAACCACAGGGAAGCAGGCGGATAACATGTCTGACATTTCGGTCTCCACAGTCAAACCGGAGAAACACACCCTCTTGCCCCGCTCACCCATTCCTACTGAACTGCTTGTGGCCCGCAGTGAGCCAGATGCGAAAGCACGTCCTCAGTCCAAATTGGCGAAGCTTGCCCAGGCCAAGGCTAATTCTCACGCTCTTGTTCCACGTGTTCCTGTGTCCCCTCCAAAGGAACTTCCCAAACCTCATACAGAGTATCTTACTCCCATCGCGAATGGGGCAACGGCAACAACTGCCATAACAACATCATACCAGTCTCTCCAGAGTCTCTCGACCACACAGGCGCTGGAACCTGTCCCATTAGTTCATATGCCTGGCTCGGAAACTCGGTCATCGAAGTTGGCATTAAAGGTGAAGAAAGCACAAGCTAAATCACCATCCCGTTCAAGTGCCACCGATGATGAGGGTTCGCTCTTGTCTCCACCCCCACTCTTCCTGCCAAGTCCTACCCGTTCCCGTGCGTTACCTTCGGCCTTCGCTTCCTTGCTTCTCAATGATCCTCTAACGTCCTCCGAAGACAAGGACATGGACAGTAAACCACCCAAGTACGGGAGAGAAGAGCTGAAACTTGTCGATATGTACCAAACATCACTCTCTAGAAGCAAATCGACACTCGGTTACGAACTAGAGCAACACAAGCGGAGCCGGGTAAAGCCTCCTACTTCCCCAGACCTGAGCGTCCGGTCTACTTCCTTCGCATTTGACGTTCCGAGTCCTGATGACATCGTCTTCAACGCCCGTCGCGGAACCGCCTTGGCGCAACGGCAGTGATGTGCTGGTTCACAGAGTTCATTTCAAATCCTGCTCCCTTTAAAGTTTATCGCTCTCTATTTCATTCTGGTTTTATCGGCTGATATTGGTAGATGTACACTTATATTGCTGTTGTTGTTTTTCAATGGAATGTTTTATGCTGATTTTGTTTCCTATGTTCCTCACTCCAGCCGCAAAGGAGCGCGACAAGGCACAGAAAGCTGCTGCTCAAAAGAAGGCATCGCAGACACCATCTACCTCGGGTTATAGCACCCCGACTTCCCGGGCAATGTCACCTATTGGAACGCCCACTAAATTGTCGAAGAAGGCAGGTACCAGTTCGCAGCCGTTGAGGAAGTCGGGAGCAACCACCCCTGCCAGGACAAACAGTGGGGGATTGGATTATATGCTGCTTGATCTTTCAGCGGCGAATTTACAGCCTCAAGAAGACGAGTCTCCTAGAATGGATGAGCCTGTCCCCAGGGTAGCAATGGAGAGGGAGAAGTTGTTGGAAGAAGCAAGGAGAGAACTTCAGGCATCCGGTCAAGGTGCAAAGAAGGGAGTCAGCTTGGTAGTCATCGGTAAGTTGTGGGACGCGGTCTGACGCTTGTGCATCTTATTACTCTTCAAGGGCACGTGGATGCTGGCAAGTCAACATTGATGGGCCGATTGTTATATGAACTTGGACGTGTCAATGAAAAGGCACGCCACGCAAATGAGAGGGAGAGTAACAGAGCCGGGAAAAGTAGCTTCAGCTGGGCTTGGGAGCTTGATGGGACAAAGGAAGAGAGAGAACGGTCTGTTATTGTTGATCGTCCGTCCTTGTTGATTGAACGTTTGCCATAGGGGAATCACCATGGACATCGCGATGCAGTCCCTTTCGACGGTACATCGACAGATAACGATCCTAGATGCCCCCGGGCACAAAGATTTCATTCCGAACATGATATCAGGGGCTTCTCAAGCCGACTGCGCACTCCTTGTGGTCGATGCTACGACGGGGGAATTTGAGGCGGGTTTCGAGCGGGGCGGACAGACTCGCGAGCATCTGGTCCTTGTGCGAAGCCTCGGAGTGTCACAAGTAGTTGTTGCAGTGAACAAGTTGGATCAAGTTAGTTCTCGCGGAATCAAAATATTGGACGCCACTGATAAACACACCCCTAGGTCAATTGGGAACAGGCTAGATATGAGGAAGTGTGCGAACATTTGAAGACATTCTTTGGTCAGTCGGGGTTTCAGTCTTCGAAAACAAGTTTCGTACCGGTGGGCGCGATGCTTGGTGTGAACCTCGTGGAGCGGAAAGCTCCCGAAGCGTCTGTACTATCCCAGTGGTATCGAGGACCAACCCTGGTGGATCTTCTAGGTACCCTTGACCAATTCTATTGTTGCATTTTTTTTAACCAAATATTTCCTAGATAAATTGGAACCCCCGGTGCGAGATATCGAATCGCCTCTGCGACTGCCAATCTCGAATGTCTTCAAAGGACAAAGTTCTGGCGTAGGAGTAACTGGTCGAATATGTGGCGGGATTGTTCAGGTTGGGGAACGACTGCGAGTTCTGCCCGGAGATGAAACCGCCGTCGTCAAATGTAAGGATGAGACCCGAATTTCTGGATATCACGACGTTTTCTAATGCTGCGCTAGCAATCGATCAAGACGAAAGAAGTGTGTCTTGGGCCGCTGCGGGATCCAACGCAACTCTCTACCTGACCACCATCGATCCCATCCATCTCAACATCGGCAGTGTCCTCTGTCCGCCGAACGACCTCGTTCCCCTTGCGACTTGTTTCAGCGCTCGGATAATCGTTTTCGATATTCAACTTCCCATCACCAGTGGTGCTTCGGTATGTGCGCCCCGCAGTGCCACCAAAGAAGTTGTTCACAGGGAAGGACTTGCTAGGTTGAACTGTTTCACCATTCCCGAGACGTCCCTGCAACGATCTCGAAGCTGGTTGCAAGTATTGATCGAGCTACCGGCTCTATAACTAGAAAGAACCCGCGGTATGGCCTACTTTGGATATGTTCGTGTCCTGGCTGAGCGTGACCATAGCGTCTTGACCAAGGGAACATCTGCTGAAATCGAGATCACTTTACGAGGCGATAGTCTTTCCGGTACTGCCACCGTTCCAAGACCCATTCCGATTGAACCGTTTGCTGCGAACAAGGACATGGGACGCATTCTGCTGAGACGAGAGGGCGAAACAATTGCTGCCGGTAAGTCATCTGAAGACCTCTCCGGCTCAGATACGCTCAAACACAGCAGGAATCGCTATGGAAATTCGCCAATAAAATTCGCAAACGAGAAAATGAATCCTATGCCACATAATATGTACACGCTCTACGTGTTGCAACAGAAGTGCCCAAATTATGAATAACTTGGAGGTATGATAATGTTAGGTCTAAGACGATAGTGATGCGTTGGTGTGCGTTATCCGACATAAAGGGAAGTAGCAAGTCGTTATCCAGGCGTGAAGGTATCCAATAGCTGGGGATCGATGGAATGAAATTACCAGTGTGTTCAGAGGCAACACGAGAAGCAGGCTTAGTGCTTGCTCTTCTCCTTTTTCTCCTGTTTGTTATTGTCCTTGTCAAATATATGTTTGATCCTCGCGAACAAGGACCGCTGCTTCTTATGAGTCAAGGTGCTCGAGGCAGGAGTAGAGGGAGTAGAGGCTTGGCCAATAGAAGTAGGTGCCGTGGCCCGCCGGCGGTGATGTTTCGCGGTGGGTTCCAAGACCGGAGCGGGTGTCGGAACGGTAGGGATGTCGACGCAATCAGTGAGTGCAGGAACATCTTGAGCAGCCTGCGGGGAATGACTGGGTTGAGGTACTGCGGACTCTGATGGCGCAGATATAGCCTCCTTCGCAGTCTCAGGCACCGATGAGGAGGTGGGCTCTCCTATTGTGAATTGAATTGGCGCATGAGTCGCAAAGCTACACGAATCGTGTGCCTCTCCATTTCCATTGACCGATGGAAGCGAAACAGAGCCGCTATCATTGATAGGAAGCATAGAGGCATCGCATGAAGAGGGTGCCTGCTTGAACGTGGCAAGTTCTGCAAGTCTCTCCGAAGAAGGAGAAACAGTTCCCTCTGTAGCTGCTGCCGTGTCCTACGTCGAAAAACAAATTAATATTCGACTATCACAGTAGAACGGACGCTCATACCAATTTGGACTCGCTTACAAGGGTGCCAGAGGAAGGTGCCTGACTAAGACCCTCCACGACGATCCGTGGAATTGGAAGTGGAAGCGACCCCCTGATCGTGGAGGGCTCAGCCGGAGGAAGAAACTCGACGGCCGTCACCATAGTCTCGACGTCACCTGCCTCTTCAAGAGGGATGGACAAACGTGCGGGTGGGTCATGTACCGCAGGGAACTCTGGCTTTTCGGGTGATCGAAGGACATTGTTAATGTTTCCATCCCCGTCAACCTCCTGAGGCCGATCTTCACGACATTGCCAGAGGCCGTCGACGATGAACTTGTACGCGACCTTTTGCCCCCATGGAACTTTTACAGTACCGAAAAAGCCAGCATCGCCTTTGACCAAACGAGTGGAAGACGACCACTACAGAGCTGGGGGTGAGCGGAATGAAAAGAGCAAGATGGATGGGATGCTGACCTGGTCGAATGTGCCGGTCACGATCACGTTTGTTGGGCCCTGGGATGGCCTGAGCGGAATTTAAAGCAATCAGGTGGAGAAGTATACGGTACCAACATACTTCTCACCAGATGAGTTCGAGGTCGTGAAGATGATTTGCAACACTCATTGCGTTGGACGTCGCCGCAACCGGGACTGAACCGACCACACCAGGACCTAGCTAGACGGTATTTATACTTGAAGCTCCCATTCCGTAATCACGACACGTGCAAGCGGGCTGCTCCACCATTCTGCGGCAAACGAACACGAGAGAGCCTCACGTATACAACATGTTCTTCATCGCCACATAACGAGACTACCTCTTTATCGTATTCAAAAAGAAACTTGCCTACTCCACGAGGTATCTGGATCATATCTGGGCTGTCACATCCGCACCAACTCCCCGCAAAACTGCCTTCCGACTCTTGCTTTTTCTTGCCCGCAGCAACTGTGAGCTTCGCTGATCTGGTGGTGTAAAGCCCAGAAAACTCTTTGTAGATCCTGCTATTCCGTGCAAGTGGTCTTGAAAGCGACGTTCTGTTTCAGGTATGACAGGTGTATACTGCTCGGTATCCGAGTCAACGTAGACAAGCGGCATGGGGGATTGGTGTGCGGTGACACCGAGCTGTCGGCAGTAATACTGAACAGCCGCATGGAATGCAGTTCTTCGTGCATTCCTCAGCCCCCAGTCTCTGCGTCACAATGCATGTGAGATACAAGTAGATCCTTGTTAGAGAGAAGGGACCAGATTACAACACTTACTGCCACATCCTGAAAGGGAATCATTTTTCAGATAGAATCGACACTCCCTATTTAGCATACGTACGAGTTGTGAGGGATGGCGATGGTGATCTCCAGATGACGCTGAAATGAAATGGTTTGCAAAGTGATCGATGTTGTTGGCTGAAACCATCGGTTCTCTTCCGTTGCAAGCCATTCGTTTAAGCGGGCCTCGAGCGCGTCCAGCTTCTCCAAGGGTGTACGCCAAGCGACTTGCATTGTGAGTGACTCAACCATTTTCTGGAGTACCAGTCAGTCATGTATCGTGATGGACAAAACAGTCACATGCATCACTCCGGCGAACATTCGTTCTACAAAACTCTTCTATCAGTGATACGCCAAATATATGAGCAGAGACTCACATAAACTTCGTGAAGAGTTGGCTATTGGAGTAGTACGTCTCGGTGCCATCAGATCGAACGAACAATGTCTGAATGGTGGGATGAGTACACAAAGGAAGAACAACAGGGGTCTGGTAGCATACTGCAAACAACCCCATCTTCTTCACGATCAAGTTATCGGCTATAGGGACGTTAGCCCGACATCATCGATTTTTATTGGTAACATCTTACTGTCAATGAAACACCGATCACCCGTATCGAATGGGCTCAAACAAAGTCAGCAAGGGCAGAATCAAGTTAGATTGATGAACCCACTGCGTCACAAACAGAAACATTATGGCGTCGAACATGTTGCTGGCTGCGCTTTTGAAGACAAAACTGGCCGCGATCCCCAACGAATACACGCTGGTTAACGATTGAGTGACGTTGACACCAAACACGCTCAGCGAGACGAAAAACAATATGACAAAGGCAAACAACAGCAATATTTGATCAAGTGTTCTGAGAGCTACCCCAACATCACGCATACTCCGCGACAAGAATCGCCGTTCCTTGTACATCCGTAGGATGGTAGCCTTGATCTCAGATCGTGAAATGTCACCGTTGTTGTCTTTATCGAAAACGCGAAAAGCTTCTTGAGCTTCTTCTGGAGTAGCAAACGCGGGCTGGAAGTCTGCTGATATCAAATAGGTCCTGTGGCGGTCACGGAACGTCTTGTAGATAGCTCGGGCTAGACGCTATAATAGGCAAGATTAGCATATCTTTGCATGAATGAATTACTGCTATACCTTGGCTTCATGGG
>JBBPSC010000038.1:0-46562 GCA_038093395.1 Baorangia bicolor
TGTCTGTAGTTTGGGCAACTCCTGCCCTCTTTCTAGGTGAATACAGTCGTTTCCACCCATCTGGGCAGTGGCTGAGTTTGGGCAACTCCTGCCCTCTTTCTAGATTCTGTCAAGATGGACGTCTGGTGACACCACATGGATGCCATTCCATGAGATCAGTCATCTGGTCAGTTTCTCTGACTACCTCGAATTGATTGATGTAGACAAGATTGAAGACTTACCAAGGGGAAGCGGGACTCCACCTGACGACGACTCGCAGGTATTTAACGGAGCCTGCTCAATGTGCAAGTCACCCCCACACAACCTTTCCTCTTGTCACTCATCCCACCTCATCACCAAAGACATGGACTCCCTTTCCCGTTCTACAAACATCCTTAGGGTCGGCGACGACTTCACTTTCACCAACATTGATGGCTCTGGCACGTACCTCATTCCTAGGGCCCATCTCCTGCTTTGCCTCGAATACAGTAATCACATCCGGGGGGTCGTATTCGCTGATCAGATGGAAGCCGCGCCAATTGGCTATTTCCTGGTCGCCCGTACCTATAATGCCGAGCCCAACATCCGTTCCCAATTCTCCGTGTTTGACGAAGAGGGGAAATGGCTTGCCTGCTTGCTGCCTGAGCCTTCCCCTAGCATCTTCTTCGGTGACAAACCCCCGGCTCCTCCCTTGACCCCTGCGCAGGCCCGCATTCACGAAATGGCAGAGGCATTTGCAGACACTGCGCTTGCTCACCGACGTTGTGTGGCCAGAGAAATTGAGGAGAGGGCGAAGAGGAAGGGCCGAGGAGGGGTTGCCCTGTCTTTGCAACAACTGCGAGGCAGAGGCCACGCCAGGGGAGTGAGTGGTGGGAAGAGGAAGCGAGGCAGCACAGAGCACGAGGACGCCTATTTGGGTATTACCCCCGATCACAGCTTCACCTATCCAGCATCGGAGGCTGGCGAGTCACGTGCTGGACCTAGTGCTGGTGGCAGCGAGGAAGAAGCGCTGATGGAGGAGGATGCCGAGGGAATTCCCGACATTGAAGGCGTGGGGTTGTAAGGATTGGGTGCAATGAGCGAGGCTTGGGCCTTTGCTGGAGGGGGGGATGTGACGTGTGACGTTGTAGCATGGACATAAACATCTCGTCTCGTTGTGAGACAGATCATCATTCTAAGACCATATGGACAGGAACCAGTCTTGGCTAGACTACTACTATAATTACAGTATCTCACGTTATTGAATTATGTTGCCCCCCACCTACATCTGCAAAGGTGCAATATAACGTTACCGCTTGACGACCTTTCATAGGCCAACCGAGGCCATCTGAGAGCTGTGATTGGAGGACGGTCGATGAAAAAGGAAATTGAGGGTCCTTTCAAAAAAGAAACGGGTGCAGCCCATCCCAAAGCTCACTTCAGAAAGCTGATAGGCTAAGTTTTATTGCGTGTTGTTCAGATATTTTTCCTTGAAAAATAGAAATAAGGCTATTGCCTTGAATTGATTATACAAACATAACTAAACTTGAGCTCAGTCAGAAGTCAATAATCTTATTGCAGCTTAGTAATCAACTACATGTACTCCAAGTCATGATGTCAATGTCATTCAAGTCCCAAGTCATAGTACTACTGTATGATACAGATATGCAGTAGTGATTATACACGAGTGTTCCAATCATCAAACTCAGCCCAGGGCTCACTCCCAAAGTTCTGACTACCCAACTGTTGCTGTTCCAGGTCGCTGGCAGCAAGGCCCATTAGCAAACCAGGGATTTTACCACAGTGCTGTACAGTACTGTATGGTGACTACAGTTGATGTCGGTGTTGGAATATTAGATAGACAAACGGTGTGTGGATGTACAGCCACCATCTTACATAATTCCCGCTATGGTTAGTAGTGGGTTCTGGGTGGGTCATCAAAAACTTCGTTTTGCAGGCCGATGTTTGTAACCATGGTTTCAGCTTGTACTTATTTGTTCTTTCCTTTTTTTCTCTTAGGATGAAGGTGCCGTTGAGCTTCTTTGAAATGACGCCTACCATCTCAGATCTTGTTGTTCAGTCAGGGTCTGTAACTTTGTTTGCTTGGCTGTGCACAATGGTCCCCCTGTCTCAATCTCCTGTTGTCCTGTTCGTTTTCAAGTTCGCCTCTCCGTCTTCACCTCAATCACTTCATTTACACATGCCTTTTGTGTACTGCACAGTAGGCCTCCTGCTTGGTTTACAAGCACATTTGTATCATCTGTGTCTTTCGATGTGATTTACTGAGAGATGTCTTGTGACACTGTTTTTACTGATGGTGCATGTTCAGGTCCATCATTTGTACCTACAGCAGATTTGAGAGCAGCATATGCAACAGAAAATATAATACTGAATGACACACCTTGCCAACATTTGATTTCGCCCCTCCCATTTTTCCATGCGAAATCAAAAGATAACTGAAATATTTTATTTTGCTCATCTGCTGCTTGATTGATTATTGAAAGTACTTTTCGTCTGACCAAGTACTGTAGCAGGTATTGCCACAGAGGTGGCCTTTCGTAGATTATCATGAAGTATATTGAGTTTTGCTTCATAGCTAGACACCTCAGCTGGTTTCCCAACCACTGAGGTGAGTACACTGATTATAGCCTACCTAGACTACTTACTGACTACTTACAGTATTTAGTATCCAATAGGTAAGCTACTTAGCTGGTTTCCCAACCACTGAGTATTTAGTATCCAATAGTTAGGCACTAACAAATGTTGTCCTTTGGCAAAATAAGTGAGTTTTAAACACTTTTGATATCATTGTACAGTGGGGACCTAACTGTGGCACTGTGAGTGCTGTACAGTCACACAGTATCATACATTGCCACAGTTAGGTTCCCACTTTACAGTGACATCAAAAGTGTTTAAAACTCACTTATTTTGCCAAAGGACAACATTTGTTAGTGCCTGACATCAACTGTAGTCACTGTAGCATTGTGGTAAAATCCCTGGTTTGCTGATGGGTGCTGGCAGAATAACAATGCTAGGGACCTTTTGTGGTGATGGCAGGATGTTACTATTGACTTTCATTATGGCTCTACATTCAAATTTAGTTAGTTATATTTGGGGAGCTGGGTATTACTTACATTCCTTGCTTGCTTGTGCAAGCAGTTGATGATGCATTATGTCACAGTGGTGCAGATGCTGGAGTGCATCAATGATATCTATGTGGTAGATGTTGAAGTATGGGGCATATACTTCTGTTGAGAAGTTGATGGTGGTGCCTTGGCCAGTGTGTTGCCCTTTGGATATGTGGTTGAGCACACAATGTAGCTGGTAATATTGTTAGTGTTGACTGATGCAAAATGTAGAACTTACTGTGGCACCTAAAAGGGCGAGCATATTGACTGGTGTTGTTTGGTAACTGGAGGTAAAAATGCAGATTGGTGAAAGCTTTGTTGTATACCAGAAGTTAGTATGAAATTGTTCAAGAATCAGGTGTCTAAATAATTTGACAATTTGGCGCTACAAATTGTGTTAGTATATGATGATCATTACAGATCATCTTACTGTTGTATGATTGTACTTGTGAAGGAAGAAGGCTGCCAGATTTGAGCTGTTAATAATTTTGGCAATACATTGTTGCAATTGATTATAGTCAGGTGGTTGGTCATTGGGGGAGAATGGTCCTGTCCTAAGGTACTCCTCCACATAACTTTCAGCAACTGTAACAGCTTTGGAGTGGATTGAAGATAGTGTACTAACAATTTTTTTCTTGATTGCTGGCATGGGGTTGACTTGTTCTGTAGAGTGAGTCAGTAGGTCAAGTCAACAGATAGTGCAGATGCTTACCAGACTGGCATTCTATGCAAGCAAAGTTTAAGTTTTCCAAAATTTCCTCTTTTCATAGGGACTGGGCCCTTCCCCCTTGGCACCAGCCAGAATTTAAGATCATTTTGTAAATTAGCATGATCCCTACATACTTGACAATTTCTTTTTCTTTGTGTTTGTGTGATATTGGATGGCAGAAGTGTGACTAAGTGACTTGATGGTGGTCAAAGAATGGATGGTGGAGGACTGACTCCATGATTCAGGATAGACTGTGTTTCTGAATGTACAAAGGTGATTATGAGTGGGGAGACTTATAGGGCCACATTATTGCTGATGTTGTGCAAGCACATTGGCTGGCCTGCTGAATACCTATAAAATAATAGTTGGAATTTCATCTAAATATTGGTACATTACCTGTATTAGCAACATGGCTGTGTTAAGTTGTTCATTAATGGTGATATGTTTGGATCCCACATTGGGCAAGGCTGGGAGCTCAGGCTGTGGGAATAGGGGAGTCTGGGATAGGGGGGGAGTGAACAAGAGGCCTAGCTAAGAGTAAGACTGGAAAGCCAATAAGGGATGGCTGAGATATGGGAATGGGTGAGTCTGGGATAATGGTGGACCCTGCTGAGGGAAGGACAAGAGGCCTGGCTGAGGGTAAGACTGGAAAGCTAATGAGGGATGGCTGAAATGTGGGAGTGGGGTAGTTTGGGATGACAGGAACCCTGCTGAGGGAAGAACGAGAGGCCTGGCTGAGGGTAAGACCAGGAAACTGATGAGGGATAGCTGAGATGTGGGAATGGGATAGTATGGGATGATGGGGAACCCTGTTGAGGGAAAGACAATGTGGGGGCTGGCTGAGGATAATGGTTGGGGAAAGTGGAGGGATCAGGCTCAAAGAAAGGACTGGGAGGGTAGAGAGCAGTGCTCAGGGGACCTTGGTAAGGGTTGCTGGAAAATTCCTGGATTGGGGTGGCTGGGTTTGAAAGGTCACACCCTTGCTGAGTGGCTGAATAACCTTGAATTTGAGTGTTACTGGCTGAATTTTGTTTCAAGTTGGATAGGTGTGAACTGTGATTACAACTCACCTGGGGGCATGGAAACAAGCAAAAATTCTTACAGCCTTTCTTCAATCTGGACTGGACTTATATGTGGATTGGAAAGGCCCAAAATTGTTCCTTGAACGATGCAAGACCTAGCAAGACCCACATATATGCCTACCAAATAGACCTGAAGGCATATTTCCTTGATGATTGCCCATGGTCTGTGATAATTGGTTGTGAGCTTACTCATTAAAGCTTCTGGAAAAAATGCAGTACTTATCATAGCCTCCAGGGAGGCCCATTGGCAATAATTGAGGAATGAGGTCTCCTCGCTGCAGGATGTATTGAAAAAACACAGGTGCAGGAGAATGCTGGTGGGACCTCAAGTGAAGTGACACATGGTCACACCACACTTTCATACCACTCAAGGCATAAATACATATAGAACAAGACTATATACATATGTAGTCTTACTTGAAATCATCACATGATGATGGACTTGAAGGAGTTGGAGATACAGTGAAGCAACATACATCATTATCCGCCAGGAAGTCACTGGAAGATACTTGCCTCAAAGTGCTAATTGCAGACCTTGCACCATGTTTATCCAGTCCTCCCCCCTTGCAGTTAAGAATGTGTTTGATTTCACTGATCTGCCACTCTGCCTTCTTCAGCTTCCTCACATTCATCTGTGATCATGGAGCAAATCAGCTCAAGTTCCTTGAGATGCAAACAATGGTATTGCAGGTGTGCAGTAAAGGTATTCTGAGATGCTTGTGCGACCTATAACATGCAGAGAGTGCAGAGATTTTCCACCTCATCTGCACTGCAAGCCAACATTTGCATTTATTCAAGATCAGCCTGCAATGAACATGATAGCAATTATTCCTGACCATTGTCAACATCTGCTTTGCCTTTTTTGCAGTGAAAGGGAGCTTAACTCATTGCCAAAGTGAAGGTGGGTGCACTTTCAAGCACTGGAGTGGTCCTTGAGAGGTCCCTCCTCAATAGTGGAGGATGGAAAGGAGGGTGGTGGCAAGGGATTGATCAGAACCTTTGACTTCAAAAGTGGGGGGCTGGACAAGGTTACTTTCAATGAAGGTAGTGATGTTGGGTCCTGACTTGAAACCTTGACTGGACTGGACATTGGTGAGGAAGGTAAGGCATGCCTTGATGGTGGTTGCATGGGAACTGGCATGCATGGAAGCTATTGGTCATTGGAAGTCTTATATAATTATGAGTCAGCTATACTCAGATTTCAAGTCAGTGGGTGTGCAACTGTTACGCGAAGCGTACCAAGGAGGTCTTGTTCAACGAGGATACTCGACAGGTGATGCTCATGGAGAGACTGATGTCTGAAGAGCTGCAAGGATAACGAGACACTAGGACGAGGGAGTCTCTAAGAAGACTAGCGAGGATGCCCAGGGGCACTGGGACTTTATACAATGATGCCTAGGGTTACTAGGTCTTGGATGAAGAGAAGAGCATCGACGGTGAGTCACACTTAGAGACAAGGACAAGGACTTAGGAGAGGAAGCTTGACTTCCGGGTGATTCAAGAATGTATGCTTGTATAGTGTAGATCAAGAATAGAGATACAAATGATACAGTATAGGTTTAAATAGGTGGGGAACACACACACAGACCAGGCTGACTAGGCGAATGGAAACGAATGGAAATGGATGGAAATGAATGGAACACTCGTTGTCGTAAGAGAGGCGACTGCAGAGGAGGATAAGTCCATGTAAGGGAACTAAGGTAACAAATAAGTAATGACAATATCGGAGGGGTCGGTGAGGATTAGCGAAGCAGAAGTGATGGAAGCCGACCTACTGCGCCACGTACGAGTGACAAGTCGAGAAGTAACAAGATAGATAGAACAATAAAGGGGAAAAAGCGTAACATTCATTGGCAGGGATATTGCAACAAAGATTGTACCTAGGAGGCTGAGGGAAATCTTAAATATGCTAAAAAAGCTATACAAGATTTTTACACATCCTGCCCCTTTGCCCCTAAATGTTGTTGAATGACTAATGCTCAATTCATAAAAATATTTACTCCTATCTTCAAATCCACAATGAAGCTAGATGAGGTGAATGAACCATTTGATCACCTGAAAGTCAATCCCTAGAAGGGGGGTAGTTTTACAAGTCTAATATTTTTCCTCCTTATCTTATCTCTTGATCTTATCTTATTTTATCAACTTGTCTAACTATTGTGAATGCTCTATCTAATGGATCCAAGATGCTCTTTTATCTAGCATGGTTTCACTTCTTCACTCTTCACCATGCAGGCTAACCTTCCATTCTACATATATTATACACATGCAATGCTTTTTCTTCCATTCTGCCACATCCTCATATATGCATCATGTCCTACTTCTCTTCCATTATGTGGCTATGCAAACCTATGCTACCACACCATATGTTTTCCTCATGTTTTCCCTATATCATAGATTAGATGTACATAGGTGTACAGACCCATATAGTATATAAAATGCCAACTAGCAGCTAGAGAACTCTAGTCTAGTTCTCTTGGTCTTTCCCTCTTAAAGATCAGAGTAGTCTCCACTTTTCCTTTCCTTCATCCTTCTCAAGTCTAAGTGTTCTGTGTGACCTTTGGAATTTAGCTTTAAGGGTTGTTTTAGCAGCCAAGCATTTCAGATATTCTTGCTCTTAAAGAGATATATTGTAGATATGGATGACCCAGCTGCATGGAAGCTGGAGGCAATGCTGGGTTCCTTTGAACACATGATACAAAATCAGATTATGGAGAGTGAAAAAATCACTGATTTTTTTGCTTGTGAATAGTATATACTTTGCTAGAAAACTTCTACTAGACACATTATAGCCCATCCACCAATATTACAGTTGTTGCTCACCACTCTTTTGAAAACCCATACCCTAGGCCCTTTCCCAAGGGGGTATGGGTTAGAGAGTTGACTGTACAAAACTTCCCTTTTTGCTTGAAAAAACCATGTGGCTCAGGTAAGTGCCAGGAACTCCTTTTGTCCATTCACTGCCAGTTGGGGCATAGTAGCACTGCCACTGACTGGTATTATTTGAGTTGCAACTCTGTCTGCTAATAAGTTGTGCACCATATGCTTATATAATCACCCAAATATGGCTGGCTTGCAAGTTGCAACAATGTACCCTCCAAAAAACAACCAATGAAATATTAAAAAAGCAAAAAAAAAATCAAACTAGAATGCAGAAAATTCAATTCAAATATCTCTTCCTATTCCAGCTTTGACTTCCAGGTTACTTTGCTTGCATTTCTTATTAATGGAATTGAAAAAATGTGAAATAATTCTATTCAAATAATGTATTTATTATTAGTGCTGTGCCAGCCTGGCCTGAAGCTGCCAAGCCAGTTAAGCCAAGCCCCTAAAAGCCAAGCCAAGCTGGGCCCTTATAGGGACTTCAGTGGGGCTTAAGGCCCAGCTTGGAATTTTGTGGAGCCAAAACTAAGCTGGGCCAGGCCATTGAAGCCCTAGAAGCCCCCATTTTAGTGGCTAATTGGAGTCTGATGCCAGCCCAGCAACACCCGATTTCCTATGAAGGTATGTTGACATGAATTTTAAAGTTTTTCATACTTGCCAATCTGATTGCTGGGATGCATAGTCCATCTGATGGTAATCAGCCCAGCTGAAACAACTCTCAAAGCTTGAAGCTCAAGGGTTGCACAAAGAAAGGCTAAGACTGAAGGAAAAGAGGAAGAGTACTACAACTGGGACCTTTGAGAGGAAAAGACCAGAAGAACTAGACTGGAGTTCTTCAGTGCTCTATTGGGACTTTATATACTACAACAGTGTTTACCAGTATTGACACTGTATCTATGATATGCAATGCTTTGTCCACATGTATGGGAATGTAATGGAAGCATAGAAGCATGACATGAGGCCAACACGCTGTGTGGCAGAATGGAAGATAAGAAGCATGCAATGTGTGATGGGCATGTTAGATCAAATGAAAGAGAAGCATGTATGTACAGCACAGTAATGAAGTGAAAGTGTGAATACCGTGACAGTATAAGTGGATCATAGATCCGTGAGAAAGATTTGAGTGTTCAGACTGTATGGCAGTCGTTTGCATGAAAAGTGTCTAAGTCCATGAAATGTAAGTGAGCATTCACGATAAGATAGATGATTAGATCCTTAGGGATCACATGATGCGATAAGATAAGATAAGATGGAAAATGTGAAGGGAAAAATGTAGACCTGTAACACCAGCAGCACCAGCAGACCAAAATGTATGTCAGCCCTCTTGGCTTACATAACATGTGCTGATAATGCCACCAAATTGGATCTGTCTTCCCATCAGCAAGCAAAGGTGGCAGCACAAACACCACTGGGGCCATATGGTGAAAAATGGAAGGTAGCTGAGGTGGAGACCATCTCAACCACCACTGATGACAAGCCAGACACAGAGACCTGACCAAAAAAAAGGATTTTGAAAGGTACATATTGAATCACATTTCTCATTTTTTGGACTAAGTAATGTTTACACTATTATTAGGGAAACATTGTGCTGTTCCAAGATGCACTATCACACCACCATCAGACACAATAGCTGGCCCAGCTGATGCAGAGTCTGAAGAAGGCCTTCTCACAGATGTCCAGGTCATGGATGTAGATGGACCTGCCAAGAAGACACACAGTGAGCACACTCAAGACATTGATGTCTTCTTTACCAAGCTGTACCTAAAGGATAGGAAAAAGTACAGAAATTGTGAAGTGTGCTTGTGTATATTATATTTTTTCCTTTAATTTTTTGCTTAGAATTCTACAATAAGTGAAATGGGACACCAGTTCCCATTAGCAATGAGGCCACAACCTTACAGTGCCACCAGCAAGTTATGTATGCAGAAGAATATGGCAAATGGGCAGCTGACAACAACTTTTTGTTGATGCTACCTGATGATTCAAGACAGCATCATGAGCAGACTAAAAGCAAGTGGGCTCAATAGGAATCAAGCAGTCTTCACTTGATACTCACCTCATAGCCAAGGAGCAAGTCATCTGGTAGTCAGAGTCTATCCTATGTCATGCCATTGTCAAATGGATTATTGAGACCAATCGGGTGAGTATTGTTGACATGCACATGATCCTTTTGACCATACATCAATATAGCCCATATCTGCTGTGGAACATCCCTTGTTCCAGCATGTATTACAGGTTGCCTCCCATGCCTCAAGTGGACTCAGCATTCCCAGTCACAAGATCATCTGTCAATCAATTGTCAACCTCTTTTACAAGAATTTCAGAAGCCTTTGTCAAACATTTGCAGTAAGTGCTACAAGCTATATTACAACTATTACTAAAGTCATGTTTAGAGTGATGCTGTTAAAGGTTGCATCAACCTGACATCTGACACTTGGCAGGCATCAAACGTCGATGCCTACTTTGTAGTCACTGCCTCATGGATAGAACAAACATTGCAACATGTTTGGGCCCTTTGAACTGGGCTTCTGGGCTTTGTTCAGGTCAACCATGCCTGTTATGCGAAGCATACAAAAAGGGTCTTGTTCAACAAGGATACTCATCAGGCCATGCTTACAAAGAGACTGACATTTGAGAAGCTACAGGAATAACGAGATACAAGGACAAGGGAGCTTCTAGTAAGCTGGACGAGGATGTCCAGGAGCTCTGGGACTTGTTTGAGGATGCCTACCATTTCTAGGTCTTGGACTAGGGGGAGAGCATCAACAATGAGTCACGCTTGAGGACTAGGGCAAGGGCTTATGAGGGAAGCTTGATTTCCAGGTGACTCAAGAAGGTACACTTGTATAGCATAGATCAAGAATAGGAAAGTACAAAAGGAGGGAAGTAAGTTTATATAAGAAGCTTAAGAGTGCACAGACCAAGGTACATAAAAGGAAAAGAAAAGGGAAGAACATAGTGGAAGGTGGGGGAAATGGGCCATCATGAGAGAGACGACAAGGAGATGAATAAGTTCAAGATAGGATGTTCAAGGCAACAGAGAGATAAGAGTAACATCAGAAGTGTCAGCAAGGATGAGTAGAAGAGCAGAAGAGATTGAAGCTGACTGACCACACCATGTATGAGTAACACATTAACAAGTAAAGAGAAGGAGATGAGAAGAAAGGAAGAAAATCGTAACATTACCCCTTGTGTATAATTGAGCTCCTGGCTCAATGATTCGGCTCTCTCATCTTTGCTGATCAGACAGTGGAAATGAAAGGTCCTCCATAAATGGCCTGCTGTTTGAAGGGGGAGAGGTGGTTGAAAGGACAATCGTCAGCCATGTGTCCTGCCTGTTTACACACTGCACAGTTATGATGGGGACACCATTGGTCTGCATGACCCCAGTTGTGACATGCACCACATTGGATAGTGAGGCAAGAATAAGAGAGATGGCCTGGGGCGACCTGGTGGCAATGGGGGCAAGAGAAATACAGGCAGTCCTGTTTAATATGACCTTGGCCGAAGCAATGAAAACACTCCATTGTGGGGGATGCTCGAAAAATGGGAAGTCGATCGGATGGGGGGATAACCCAAGTGGGAGAGGATAAAACACATTGCCCATGGGGAGGACAAAAGACAATGGGTTCTTTGTGGGGGATGGGGATGATATCTTCATTGTCACTTGCTTCAGCAAGAGTGGTGGTAGGCTCTGGAGGAGGAGAAGAGAGATGAGAGGCGAGCAAGGAATCAGGAGCTTCCTCAGGCAAGGAGGATCTGGAGGGAAAGAGATGATTCAATTGTTCAAGGTAAAAATCACGTTGTTCTGAAGAAAGAGAAAGAAAAACCAGATGAAAAACTGGATAAATCATGGCTGGAGGAAGTGAAGTGATGAATGTGGAAAAGCCATGAGTGTAAAGGGCATTGAGAAGAGGGGGAGCAAGGTCTGATATAGAGTATTGTAGGGCTGGGTCGATGTTCAAAGAGAGACTAAGAATATGCTGCATACAAGAAATTCCATGAAGAGTGCGAATGATGGCATGAGAGATGATGTCTGTTACGTGTCTAACATTTCTCTCCCTTATCTTATCTTTTGATCTTATCTTATCGCCTCACGTGATCTAATCAGATCTAATCATCTAACTATCGTGAACGCTTTATCTAATCTTTTGGACTTAGAACTTTTCGTGCAATGGACGCTTACTTCTACCGGATCTAAGATCCACTTATACCTAGCACGGTTTCACCTCTTCACTCATCACTGTGCAGGCTAGTATTCTCTTCCATTTTACATGCGTTGTACACATGCCATGCTTCTTATGTTCCATTCTGCCACATCCTCATGTGGTCCTTATGTCACACTTCTATTCCATTCTATGGCTATGCTGCCAGACCATGCCCTATGCACATGTTCTCCTATATTGTAGATTAGACGTACACAGGTGTACACAACCATGTAGTATAAAAGACCTCAATAGACGGCCAGAGAACTCCAGTCTAGTTCTCTTGGTCTTTTCCCCACAAAGATCAGAGTAGTCTCCTTTCCTCCTCTTCTCCCAAGTCTAAGTGTTTTAGTGCAACCTTTGAGCTTCACGCTTTTTGGGTTGTTTCAATGTCTTTGCCATACAAGGTATTATTTTCAATGGTAAGGAGAAGGTGGGGAGTGTCTATGATGGCAGCAAAGAGCGTGTGTCGTGTGAATTTGGGCAGCAGAGAGGGATAAATGGAACACATATGTAAGAGAATAGAGGAAGTAAAAAAAGCAGAGGACAAGGAAGAGGGAGTGGCTAATGAGAGAGAAGGCATATTGTGCAAGGATAAAGTCAAAGATCATAGATTGGGACAAAAAGGTTACTAAGTTAGGGTGTGAATAAAATGAACAAGGAAAACAATGAAGAATACAAAAGAGATGAGGAGGAGCATTGGATGGGCTGGTGAAGAATGGAAAAAGTGTATAAGGAATCCTATGAGAAAGATGAAGGAGATGACAAGGAGAGGAAGTATTTCCAAGGTAGGGTTGGCAAGGGAGGTTTCATCTAGGTATAAGTGAGGAGGTTTAAGATAAAATATTTAGAGGGAGAGAAGATGGGGAGTCTTTTCTAGAGCTGATGTTGTTTCTTGTATGTGGTAAGGATGGCTGCAGAATGTCAGAGATTGGAGGCTGGTTTCCATGTATTGTCAGATGAGGAGTAACCTTTCCATGTGGTCAGGAACAGGTGGTGGTTCATCAGCCCTTTATAAGAGATGATGGCCTTGATCTTGTATTCTTTCTCATTGTCAATGACATTAGGAGGAGGGGCAGAGAAGGTGGGACCATGTGTTTTAGTGGAGCAATAAGGGGAGAGAAGCAAGGTGTGGAAAACATCATGGATTTTCCATGTGGATAGAAGACAGAGTTGGTAGGTAAGGGAGGATAGTACCTATGTGATCTCAAAGGGACTGTGTCATTTGGGGGCGAGTTTCCTAGATGGATAGTGAAGGAAGAGATGAGAAGCTTCCAACCACAGCTTGTTAACAACTTTCCATGGGGAGAAGCAACAGACAGATCTCGAAGTCATTGCCTTGCAAGTGAAATTATGTGCCACAAGGGCTTCCTTATGAGCTTTATCCAGGGAGAAGAGGTGACTTTCTAGAGCAGGGAGGAAGGTCTTTCCTAGAGGGGGATAGAAACAAGGTTTGTAATCATAAAGGAGGGAGAATGAAGATTTCTTAATGGAGCTATGGGGGGCAGAGTTGTGGTGGAATTTGGTGGCAGTGAGGGAGGAGGCCCAGAAAGAGGGGTTATTGGCACAAAAGATTTGAAGATAGGTTTCGAGTTCCTGATTGGTTCATTCAGTTTATCCATCTGTTTGGGGGTGATAGGCAGTGGAGAGGTGGACATCATATTTCAAGAGATAGGCAAGTTCTCTTGTGAAGATGGAAGTGAACTACGGGCCTCAATCAAAGATGAGAGTTTCATGGAGGCTGAACCTTTTGAACATGTGGTTGAAAAAGATTTGTGCAACTCCTGCAGTATCAATAGTTTTGGAGCAAGGAGTGAGAATTACCCCCTTTATAAGGCCGTGGTCTACTATGACCAGAATGGAGTCATGAGAATTGGAGAGGGGGAGATTGGTGATGAGGTTGACAGAAAGCTGTTTGAAGGAAAGGGAGTGGAAGGAGGAGATGGGGGAGAGTGGGGGAACAACAGGATGAGTGTTAACTTTGTTTTGCTGGCAGACTGCATAGCTGTTGATGAAGTGTTTGATGAAGGAGGAGAGTGAAACAACTCTCCAAGCTATAAGCTCAAAGGTTGCACAAAGAAAGGCTAAGACTTTTAAGGATGAAAAGATGGAGGTATGGGAGTACTACAACTGGGACCTTGGAGAGGAAAAGACCAGAAGAACTAGACTGGAGTTCTCTGGCGTTGCATTGGGACTTTATATACTACATGGAGTGTGTACACCTGTGTACGTTTAATCTATGATAACAATGCTTTGTCCACATGTATGGGAACAGAATGGAAGTATAGAAGCATAGCATGAGGCCAACACGCTGTGTGGCAGAATGGAAGAGAAGAGAAGCATACAATGTGTGATGTGCATGTATAATGGAAGAGAAGCATGATGTAATAATAGCCGGCATAGAGATGAAGTGAAAATGTGAACTCCGTGACAGTGTAAGTGGATCGTAGATCCGTGTGAAAGGGTTGAGTGTCCATGCTGACTAAGCAGCAATTGCACGAAACGACTAAGTCCATGAAAGATGTAAGTAGAGCGTTCACGATAAGATAGATGATTAGATCCTAGGGATCACGTGATGCGATAAGATAAGATAAGATCAGAAAAGTGAACATGTGAAGGGTGAAAAATGTAGACCCGTAACAGAGAGGCCAGGCCACCAAAAGTCACATTTGAGGATTGATTTGGTATGAAAGATCCCCATATGACCCAAGAGGGGGGAGGAGTGGATGGAATGGAGGAGAGCAGAGTGAGCTGTGAAAGGGACATACATACAGCCCTTGAAATAAAAGTGACCATTGTTGAAGGTCCAATCGTTCAAGAAGACACAAGTGAACAAAGAAGATCCCTCATTAAGGATGGCCAGAGCTTTTAACATGAAAGGGTCAAAGGGGGTGGAGGATTTGATATGGTGGATCAGGAAGAGGTCAAGGGCATTGATAATGACTGGGTCTGGGAGAATAGTGTAGTTGGCATTGTGAGAGGAGGTATCAACATCATCTTTGTGGAAGAGGGCATCAGCTGGACCCATCTGGGATCCAGGAGTGACAGCCCAGATAATATCAAAGTCCTGTAGGAAGAGGGCCCAATGGGCTTGACGATGAGAGAGTTTGTGAGGATTACAATTGTAGGAGAGGTTCTTGTGGTCAGTGATGATAGCACAAGATGATGGGTGCCTTGGAGGTAGTGCTTCCATTCATTGAGAGCATAAATAACAGCGAGAAGTTCCCTGTCATAGATGTCATAGTTTTGTTCTGCTGAGAAGAAGGTCTTTGAGAAGTAAGCAGTGAGTTTCTTGTCACCGTTGGGGTCATGTTGCATAAGTACAGCACTGGCTGCAAGAAGGGATGCATTGGTCATGACAAAGAAAGGTTTGGTGATGTCTGGGATGGTGAGGACTGGGGCAGTGCAAAAGATATTGTGAAGGGAATCGAAGGCTTTTTGTTGAAGAAGTGTCCAGGCCCATTTCTCATCCTTTTAGGTGAGGAAGGTCAGAGGAGTGATGATGTTAGAGTAGTTAGGAATGAACTTTTGATAGAAGTTAGCAAAGCCTAGGAAGGATTGTACTCCCTTGACTGAGGTTGGAGGCTTCCAGTCTGCAATGGCAGAGAGTTTCTTTGGGTTTATGCAGACAAGTCCTTGTCCGATAATAAGGCCTAGGTATTCCATGGTAGGGGTGTCAAATGCACACTTGGAGATCTTTAGGGAGAGTTGAGTTCACGAAGGCGCTGAAGAATGCAATGAGTGTGTTCATGGTGGAGAGAGAGAGAGCCTGTAGTGGCGATACCAATGTTGTCCATGTATATTTTGAGCCATCGCTGA
Organism: Baorangia bicolor; assembly: GCA_038093395.1. Lineage (NCBI taxonomy): Eukaryota > Fungi > Basidiomycota > Agaricomycetes > Boletales > Boletaceae > Baorangia > Baorangia bicolor. Next base: position 15,785 of record JBBPSC010000038.1, read on the forward strand.
GCAATCATATCAGTGAAGTTGTGGTTCATAAAAGCTTAGAAGGTGCTGGGGGTGTTGCAAAAGCCAAAGAACATGACTGTGGGTTTGAAGAGTCCAAGGAGGGTGATGAAAGTAGCCTTCCACTGGTCTTTCTTTTTGATGTGAATATTGTTGTATCCCCATCAGATATCAAACTTGGTGAAATGTGTTGTGTTTTTCATGTCATCAATGAGTTTAGGCATGAGGGGTAAGGGGTAGGTGTTTTGGATGGTATGAGAGTTGAGATAGTGATAGTTTTGACAAGGGCAAAATGTTCCATTGCTTTTTGGGACAAAGAAGAAGGGTGAGGCTTGGGGAGATTTCGAAGGAACAATGCAACCAGTTTTCAAGTGTTCTTTGATGGGGACTTTGCAAGCTTCTTTTTTGGCTGGGTTAAGGGGGTAGACTTTAGCCACCTTAGGGATGAAGGTGTCTCTGAGTTCAATGGTATAGTTGAAGGATTGATGGGGAGGAAGTTGGAAATGCATAGCTTCAGAGAAAATATTGGCATAGTCTTTACAGAAGTCCAGGATGGGCACCTTTTTAGGTCCTTCAGTGATGTCAAGTTGAGTTGATATGGTAACCTTGTTGATGTGTTCCTCATTCATTCCATTCAAGGGAGGATACTCACAGAAAGACCTCTCGACCCCTTGGGGATACCTTTGAGCGAGCAGGGTGGCAATTTCATGGTCAGGGTCAGGGTCAAACCAGTTGGGGTAGAGGGGTTCTTCAGGAACAACAGGGTTGATGTCAAGGGTGAAGTGTTTCTAGTTGATTCAAGGGTTCCATTTTTGGAGCCAGGGCATCCTAAGGATTACTTGGAGGTGATTGAGGTGAGTGATCATGAGTTTCTTGGTATCTGAGAATGACTTGGTATAAATGGGAACAGAGGTGTTGTTCTTGATGGTTTCCTTCTGGTTGGGGGTTTCATCAATGTTGTAGGCAATGAGCAGGTTGGGAAGAGATGAGGTTTTGAAGTTCCCAGGGAAGAGGAGTCGAGGATCAATGAAATTTCTGGTTCCACCGGAGTCAATAAGGGTGGTGGTTTTGACAGTTTGATTTTTTCCTTGTAGTGAAATGGGAAGACACATGATTCTGTCATTCTTTGGTGCCACAAGTACATGGTTTATCATAAGGGAAGGAGACGTTGAGGCAGCTTCCCTTCTTAAAAATCTGTACCCTCTGAATGCGTTCTAGTGACACTGAAGTGATTTCTTTGGATGGTTCTTCATAGCAAGTTTTGAGAACAGCAAGGATTTCTCCTTCGTTCTTGCTGGAGGTTTTGAGTGAGTTGACATACTCCTCAAGGTTGGAGTGGGGGGTGGTTTCTTTAGGAGGGGAGGTTTTTGTGGTGCGAAGATTCTGGAAGTGATGGGAGGTTTTTACAGAGGCAGGAACTGAGTATAGTTGGGGGCAGAGTGTCCTGGTTTTCTGCAATGGAAACATAGCTTATTTCGGATGCATCTTGCTCATTCATCAGGGGTGAGTTTGGAGATGGAGACAGCATTGACATCCATGGCGTTTGAGTCCCTTTCTTAATGAGGAAGGGAGGTAGGAGGGAGGCAACCTTTCCTGAGGGCAAGGATGCACATCTTCTGCACATGAATAATCTTGGCATGTTTAACCCACTTGGAGATGGTGGTGGGAGAATTGGATATAGAGAGAATCATAGAGATGATCTTTTGATTGAGTCTAATGGAGAATTGGTCAGTGAGGGTGATGTTGTCAGTGATTCCTACCTTGCAGGATAGGTTCTGGAAGTCCATGATGTATTGTTGGAATCCATCATTGATGGTTCCATCAGGGAGGTGGGTGGTTTTCTGGATGAGCTTGGTTAAGTTCAAACGAGTGGTGGATTTGGTATCATAGGGGTAGAAGGTGGTTTCAAAGTTGTTAATGAAGTAATTGAAGGTCTTCTCATTGTTGGGGGTGGTGGAGTTGGCCATCTTATCATATCACATCTTGGCATACAATGCTCCTCTTCCCACATTCATCTTGTTGAGGGTGGTCATGATCTTGTCACCGTCAGTGATGTACAAGGACAAGTTTAGTGTAAAGTAGGCCTTCATGGCCTTAATCCATCAGGAGGCATCTTCAAACTTTCTAGAGAAGTCTGCTAGGAGAGCAGCTTTAAGCTTCGGGGTGTGAGTGGACATGGTGGGTGAGGTTGGGTAAAGTGGTGCTGGGGGAAGTGCAGGGGTCCTAGGTGGGGGTGCTAGTAGTGTCAATGACCTGAGTGGTCCAAGGACTCGGTGGTGTCTAAGGCTAGGTGGGGCAGAGATCTCTGGTGAGGCAAGGTTTTCTATGTCAGAGATTTCTATGTTGCTGTCTTCATTGTCGTTGCTGCAGAATAGTCCGAAATGACTTGTGGTGACTGTGGTATAGGTCCTTCACCTGGGGGGGTGGGATCATGGAAATTCTTGATCTTTTGTTATGCAAAGCATACAAAAAGGGTCTCGTTCAACAAGGATACTTATCAGGCAATGCTCACGAAAAGACTGACATCTGAGGAGCTACAGGAATAACAAGATATGAGGATGAGGGAGCTTCTAGTAAGCTGGATGAGAATGTCCAGGGGCTCTAGGACTTGTTTGAGGATGCCTAGCATTTCTAGGTCTTGGACTAGGGAAAGAGCATTGACAATGAGTCATGCTTGAGGACTAGGGCAAGGGCTTATGAGGGAAGCTTGACTTCCAAGTGACTCAAGAAAATACACTTGTATGTATAGTGTAGATCAAGAATAGGGAAGTATAAAAGGAGGAAAGTAAGTTTATATAAGAAGCTTAAGAGTGCACAGACCAAGGTACATAAAAGGAAAAGAAAAGGGAAGAATATAGTGGAAGGTGGGGGAAACGGGCCATCATGAGAGAGACAACAAGGAGATGAATAAGTTCAAGATAGGATGTTCAAGGTAATAGAGAGATAAGAGTAATATTAGAAGGGTCAGCAAGGATGAGTAGAAGAGCAGAAGAGATTGAAGCTGACTGACTGCACCATGTATGAGTAATACATCGATGAGTAAAGAGGAGGAGATGAGAAGAAAGGAAGAAAATCATAACAATGCCCATGATGGAGTTTGGCTTGGACAGGCACTCTACAAGATAGTCAAGCATGCTGGAATATCACACAAGGTATGTTGGGATACAATACTCAATCACTCTTGATGTGCTAACAGGTTCTATTAGATTGGTTATGTCATCTGTGACAACACAAGTAACAACAACACAATGATAGTAGATTTGTGTGGCATCTCTTTACTGAAACAGGGCAACTGTTTGATGCCAAAAAATGTCAGCTATGGTAAGTGTCATCTGTCTGTATAACAATGAGTTTGGTCTAATGTTTTACTATCACAGTTGCATGGCCCACATTATCAACCTTGTTACTCAAGCATTCATAGGGACAGTCAGCACCTTGAAGCACTATAATCCTACCTTTTCTGAGGTGGACCTGGTTTCTACAAGCAAGGGAGAGAATTGTGATGTAATTGGTGTTGTTTGTGCAATTACTGTCAAGGTATGCAAAATGGTCTCTTAGGTTGTTCAGTTTTATGCAACCATGATTTATCTTACAGGCACGATCCTCAGCAAAATGTAAAGAGATGTTCAAAAGCATTCAGACTGGATGGGACTGCCCATTGTATTTGCTACTGGACATGAAGGTTAGATGGTTGTTTACATTTATTATGCTTTATTGTACACTGGACCTGAAGGAGGTGAGAGATCCAGACCATCTAACACTCATGCACTAACAAGTCTCAGGAGGTGAATACATTCATAGCCTGGCTAGGTTTGCAGAAGTGGGATAGTGAGAAACACTGCAAGCTATATGAGCTCCAGTTAAGCAATGCTAAGTGGGAACATGTCCAACACATCTTGACACTACTGGCAGTATGTACACTTTTGACTTTGGCAAATCAACACTAATTAAATTCATGAAGTACACTAAAACAACACAACATGTGTTCTCAAGTGAGCATGGTCCCACCTTACATACCACTTTGCCAGCACTGGAAGTGTTACAGGTCTACATTTTTCCCTTCACATTTTGCTTCTTATCTTATCTTATCACATCACGTGATCCCTAGGATCTAATCATCTATCTTATTGTGAACGCTCACTTACATTTCATGGACTTAGAATCTTTTCGTGCAACGACTGCTTAGTCAGTCTGGACACTCAAACCTTTCACACGGATCTACGATCCACTTACCCTGTCACGGTATTCACCTTTTCACTTCATTACCGTGCCGGCTATTATTACCTCATGCTTCTCTTCCATTTGATGTACATGCCCATCACATGTTGTATGCTTCTCATCTTCCATTCTGCCACACAGTGTGTTGGCCTCATGTTATGCTTCTATGCTTCCATTCCATTCCCATACATGCGGACAAAGCATTGCATATCGTAGATACAGTGTCAATACTGGTAAACACTGTTGTAGTATATAAACCCCCAATAGAGCACTGAAGAACTCCAGTCTAGTTCTTCTGGTCTTTTCCCCTCAAAGGGTTCCAGTTGTAGTACTCTTTCCTCTTCACCTCCACTCTTACGTCTTAGCCTTTCTGTATGCAACCTTTGAGCTTCAAGCTTTGAGGGTTGTTTCAGGAAGTGCTGCACAAAGTGTGGTCAGCACGTGCAAGGAGCAAAAAATACATCAAATTTGAGGCCACACTTGAGGCTGGCCTTAACAAGATATTGGGTTACTACAACTGTACTTCAACATCTGATGCATATATCATTGCTATGGGTGAGTACTTGACTGATATTCCACTAAATCCACTTTTCATGCATTTGACTTGTGACTCTAGTGCTCAATCCCAACCAGAAATTGAACTACATCTGCACAAATTGGGGTGATGATGCACTCTATGCTGATACAATGTAGCATGTGGAAGCCATGATATATTATTATCAACTAAATAGATATTTTCCTAAGACCAGAACTCAAAGTACAAGGAATGCTATCATGTAATGTATTAGGATGGCACCATCAGCTTGGAGAAGGCTATGAACTGGACCCATTCCATCATCTACACAAACCCAAAGGTCCAGGTGCTCTTGAATATGCTAATAGATGAAGATAACATCGACAGTGAGAGTAACCTAACATCTACAGGTGAGAGTCAGCTGCAGTAGGAAGACCCTTCCAGACCATGGCTCTCTAGCTTTCATGAATATCTCAACATGCAAGACATCCTTGGTAAGCTTTCAATCATCAAATGGTGGGGCATCAATGCTGTGCAGTATCCAGTTTGAAAATCTTTTGTGTGCAACTTCCTATCTGTTATGTCCAGTTCTGTATCATTCAAGTGTGTGTTCTCATCTGCTGGCATCACCATTAGCAAGTGGCACAACAGCCTCAAGGCTGACATTGTTGAAGCACTTCAATTCCAAAAGTGCATGGCAAAATCAAGTTTATTATTTCAGCAAGACCTGTCAGTGTTGGCAGAAACCACTTAAGAGGAGGTAGCTAGATCAGATGGCAAGGGTGAAGAGACTAACAAGGATTGGAGTAATTGGGACTCATCAGTAGTAGCTATGGTGTAGTGATGTGTGATGCACTTGGTATTCAATATACTACTAGTAGTGAGCTAGATACTTAGCAGGCTGCAGCTTTGATACAAGCTGTGGCTACAAGACTAGGCCAGGTCCTCATCCAGGGCTTTTGAGAGCTCAAGGCCTGGCCTACATTTCTATGAGGCCTGAGCCCTTTTAAGCCAGGCCCAAGCCAGGGCTTTCAGGCCAGGCCAGGCCAGCACAGCACTATTTATTATATGTGAAATGTGGTCTTGCAAAAATCCACCCATTTTGAACTGTGATCATAATTTAAAATATATAACATCATCTAAGTAATCTCTTGACAGGTTAATTTATCTTTTAATAATTTGGCTCAATCCTAGAGATTGTTATCATTTAATTAGGGGTAACTATAGAGTGTAGCTGGATGTGATATACAAAACAGCTAATTGGCTTGCAGCTGTAAGGAGGGTATGCAAAAAGGGACCAGTGAAAACAAGTCACAGGATATGACTCCAATTATATTGTGTGACATGTGTTGCCAACAGCATTATACATACAATAAGGAAAACAATACTAAGGTATAAGGAACAAGGCTAAACAACAAGTATGCAACAGAACCCTGTTGAAATAGGAATAACAATGTAGGAGGGAATAGGTGATGCAAAATGAAAGCTATTTCTAACTTGGAATTGCTGACTTGGTCAGCATAAACCTTGCTTGCACAGTAATATTTGATACAGAGAATGTAATAACATGTATGAAAAGAGTCCTGCCTACATACTCTTTCCTCACTTTCATTACTCCACCAATCTTCCTATCAGGACTTTGTTGCTCAAACTATATTAGCTGGCTTATTAACAATCTAAAGTAATTACATAACTTAACAACCTGTCTTTGTTTGGTTCTGTTGTCAATATTATATAGGGGTGACAGATTTGATCCCTAAGAGACCTTGCAAGCAAGGTAATGAGGCAATGAGAGTACATCAATAAATGAAATTGAAAAAGACAGCAAAATGAATGCACCTAGCAAGAAAATGGGAGTGGTTCAAGAGAGAGAAAGGCTCTTCCTGAAACTGACATCTCACTAAGCACAGTGATGCACAATGTCACAATGGAGTGATGATGGCATAGTGGAAAATTGAGTGGTGCACAATCCAAGCCACAGCCAATTAGTTTCATATAAATGATCTTTAGACCCAACCAAAATGTAAGAAATATTTAAATAATAACTCCCTTAGCAAATTAGGTGTATTATTAGCTATCCTGCTTAATGGATGTCTATACAGTGGGTCTGTGTAATGGGTGTCTGTGTGACAGGTGTTTCTATAATGGGTGTTTCTATAATGGAAATTTCATGTGCTAACCTATATAGACCATTTTATTTTATGTTATTTTTTGCCCCTCTCTTGGGCTAAAGGCACAAAACCAAGCTCTGCTCATTTGAAAACTTAAGAGAGAACAGCAAGAAGTGTAAAGTTGGTGATGCATATTTTACCTCCATTAGATGTATTGAATGTATTGGATATCTTAGATGTGTTGGGTCACTTAGCAATTTGCTTTCCTAACACTTAATAATACAAAACTTCCCTTTTTGCTTGAAGAAACCATGTGGCTCAGATAAATACCAGGGACTCTTTTGTCCATTTACTGGGGTGCAGTAGCACTGCCACTGACTGGTACCACCTGAGTTGCAACCCACAGCACCACACTACTTTCCTACCTGTTTATTCTGCTTTCCCCCCTCATCTCCCTCTCATAATTTGACCTGTATTGGTTAGATAGGCAAAAATATACTATTTTTTTGATGAGTGGGTGCAATTATAAGGCTAAAATGGCCTGTTCTGATGATGTTCTAATGATTGATAACAACTAATGATAGGTCTTTTTGTATGTTGGATAAGGAGATACTTCAGGTGGTTCCACACCTATTGGTTCATACTCATATTGTGGTACATAAGTACTAGTTATGTGGTCCCAGATTTCCACCAGCCTCATCTTGGATCTCAGGGGTTGCTTGTTAGGGTTGGTGTCATAGTCAGGCCATATGTGACCAACTTTGTGACAACCATAACACATGCGAGTGTCTGGTCATCCTTGGGCCTGTACTGCATCAATTTCCATGGACGCTTCCCTCTCTGGTTAAGTACTGGTGGGAGTGAACTAGTAAGGGGTCCATCCAGATACTGGGAATGCTGGACAGGTTGGTGGATAACATGGAGGGGGGAATTGTCCAAGGGGATAATGATATGGTGGTGGTGCTTATATCTGCAGAGGTGGTGCTCTTTCTGTACAGATTCTTTCCATGTTCCTCCCTACATTTCTAAGTGTGTTATGTAGAGAGTTGAAGTCATTGCACAGCATATGAAGAGAAGTGTAATAGTATATTTGGTAATTCACACCTTGCTTGATTAGGTGGAATGCTTCTTTGTCTCCTATGTGGGCTTCACATCTAAGTTCTTCGAACCTTTGGAGGTATTGGTCAATGAACAAGTTTCCTTATTTGAGCACAAGCAGCTCCTTGTAAGATTCTTCTGCAAGAATCTTGATTCAGAAATATTCAAAGGTGCCATCACTAAGATTGGCAAATGTTGGCCAGGCACTTTTCCCTTTAATGAGGTCAAAGATTGGAGTACCCTTGCTGTCCAATTCTGGTTCTTCCTCCACTTCATAGTAATAGTCTAGCATCATTTATGTGAAGGAAGTGGCTTCTCCCATCATCCTTGAGTAGATGGCCACCACACAGATATGGTTGGACTTCCACTTGATCACACAAACCCAAACACAAACTTTTGCCCACCAGTCATGGAAGGTCTTGGGATTGCTGTTCCATGTACTTGGGCCAGCAATCTTCTTGGTGCAGGGCATTATGAAAGCTAGAGGATAACATCCTTACTGAGTTCTATCTTTCAAAAACTCTCTGGGGATGCAATGGACTAGGTGGCGAAGATAATAGGAATGGGATCAGGTGAAGTAATGAATATGCACACAAGAGATAGGTAATTTAGAAATTGGTTTCCTGCACATGTGCAGTAAGGGTTGGTCTACCTCTTGAATCACTTTGAGGACTAAGATAGGAGAAACCTCAGCCTCAGCAATATGGTAGTCATTGGGTTGGTCTTTACAAATATAGTACAACCTGTATGCAGACTAATCACTCTCAAGGGAGAGGAGGAGAAGATGTAGGTATATGGAACACAAACTGCTCTTCCTAGGAGCTCCCTTAAAATCATCAGGGATAATGAAATGCAATCTTTGGCAATGGCTAGAGTGGATCTGTCTGACTAAGTCACTTGTCACTTGTCATATACTCATAATGACCAACTGAGCAGCACATTGTCTCTTTCAACAATGGCAGAAGGTTTTACTTTGTCATGCTGAGCAAATGATATCCCCTAAGTCTTTGCTTTTTAATCCTGGAGTCCAGGCAGTATATGCTAGTCATTTCCAAGTGTTGTGAACTATACTAATTAAGGTGTAGGCTTAACAATTGTGCACAAGGAGAACTTCTATCTCACAGTGCACACTAGGCACTAGCAGGACGGTGAAGTCAAGGAGTCACTAGCTTAATCAATCCTCCCTCAATGCTAAGGCCACAAGGGCTAATAATATACAAATGGGCAGCAGATGACAAGTGGAAATGACTGAGGACTTCAGCTGTTTACACTAGCCTTTTATATTGTACAAGTCTGTGCACAGACCATGCTATGCTACAAGATAAGAAGTATATATATGGTAACTGATGATAAGGGTGTGACCAAGACAAAGCAAAAGTTGTATTGTAACCTATAGATAGTGATGATGTATAATGAAGCATATTTGAGATAGGGGCAGAGTCTAGACTCTGTCACCTGATCTTTCCCACAGTCACATGCTTTGGATCACATGACAGTCAAAGGTTTTGTAATCACATGCTTGGGTCATGTGACTATCAAAAAGTTTGAAATGTTGAAGTCCAAAGTAGTATTGTAAATATGTGGTGTCTTTAGTGGTGTCCGTAACACATCCTCCCTAGCAGTGATATCACTTTTGCAGAGCAGGGATCTCACCAGGTTGATATTATAGCCAAGAACAAAAAATGTGCTTATACATTGCTAGTGGCAAATATGCCCAACAGAACCTTTTTACCATTTCAACAGGTTTGGGGAGGTGTGTTCTCACAATCCCTTCCATCAGAGAAGTTGGCAGACATGGCTGAAGAGAAGGCATATTATGGCTTTGACTTTGCATTTGCAAAGAGTAACAAAAGAGGTAGCCATTTCAGCACTTTCAAGATAATGAAAGAGGTATGTGTTTATTATCCATGCATACACCTGGGTACTGATGATCACAAAGTGGATCACACACATCTTTGAGCCATACTGTCAAAGTGTCATTGAGGTTGATCCTGACCTTGATGACAACCAAGTCTTGGTTGTTTACCTGAATTGTTATCCTATCCACACCAGTAAAGAATTTCACTCATATGTTTTTGAAGAATTCCTGCACATTATTTGTTGCTTCATGCCAGCTGGTTGTAAGTTCTATTCATTGTTTTGTTTACCATCCTTATTTTGTTTCCTGCAAGCACCAGTATTTTTCAGCCTGCCAATGTTGATCTTAACTATATTGTCAAGCATTGCCTCAAACAGCATCAGACCAAATATCTTGTAGAATCACACCAAAAACAAATCAATAGTGTTTTGATTGTTGAGTAGGTGAAAATTACAACATTCCTTCCTGTCTTGTGAGATGCATTAGTGGCCAGAATTGTGAATGTTTATGACTTTATGACTGAACCACTTGGGCATGGGCTGGTCCAAAAGGTATATTATCTTTTCTTTTATTGCACTATTCTCACTTTCATTTGGAGTCTTGGGAATACTGCAAAGTCAAGGACTGGAATCTGTCTGCCCAGTGTTTCACAAGCAAAGCCACTCAAATAGCTTTGAATGAATATCTTGCAATGCATTCTGCCCTTTATAATGAAATCAAGAATCAAACTGGCATTGTACACAGGGTTCAAGTTGATGAGATTCAATCTAATCATATTATTGACAAAGTAAACAATGACACTGATGTGTCATCAAGTGCAGTCATTCAAGACATGTTTGGTTCAAGTTTACAGATCATAAAGATGCCTGCTGGGGTTGATGTTGTTTCTTATTGTGTTGAAAGTGTTGAAAAGGGGCCAGATGATACTTTGGTGGCCACTGGAGAGTACAAGGATATATGGGCATTCATCAACTTCAATTAAATAGCATTCTCTACTTAGTTTTGCTGCTATGTATCAAGTACTATCATCAGCTCAATTGGACCTGTGTTATACACTATGTATGCTTGGCAACCAGCCCTGCATTACAGAGAAAAATGGACAACCAACCCTCTATTACAGTGTTATTTTTAGTGATGTAACTACCCTTGTGTTATGCATTATAGTTGCCTCATACAGAAAGGTACAATATGAGCATTCTCAAGTACAGTTTTTGTTTTGTCTAGCATGTTTTTCATTTGTTCAGCAAATTTGGTGGCTGTCAGGGCCTTGCAAGGAAGGGGTTCAATTCCCATGTGTGGGGCATAAGAGTGCATAACTGAAAAGGGGGATTTGCCTGTTATGAAATAAACCCATGTGTTGTAATTAAATTGCACCAGTACAAGCCAGTCTATCTATTCTTCTTGCTTTTCGGTCATAAATATTGTGAGATACTGTTGAAGATCTTGATTAACCCATTCCATTTGACCATCTGTTTGAGGGTGGCACATAGTTCACATTCTAAGATCTATATATCTTCAGCATCTTTCCAAGGTCTTTCATAACCTGGGCTGAGAATTGTGGTCCTCTATCTGAAATAATAAACCACAGGAGTCCATAGATTTTCCACACATTATCTTGCTAAAGCTTTGCAGTTCTGAGAGATGTAATTGTCTTGTGTGTAGGAATAAATATGACCTCTTTGAAAAAGTGATTGATGATCACAAGAATTGAATCAAACTCTTCACTTAGAGGTAAGTCCATGATAAAGTCTGTGGAAATGTCCTGCCAAGGGCCTTTTGGAACTGGATTTGGTAATAATTTACCCACTAGGGGCATGTTCATTCATTTCATCCATGCACAACATTTGCAGCATTATATATAGTCCTTAATCTGAGATCATATAGTCTCCTAAAAATAGTATTGTGAGACTAGCTCATATATTTTATCAGACCCCCATGACCTGCCAAGGTGGAGTTGTGGTATGATGTTATGATGTCCTGGCAGTGTGTGTTATTTGCCAGTATGTAGATTTTGCCATTAAACTTTGAAAGTCCATTCTCATTGTTCTCAAGGCCTTGGTGTGTTGTGTTCATTGATTTAAAGTGTGCATTTCCAACATGTTTGAGAAGAGATTCTTTGAGTCCATGGACCTGCACCCTTTCTCTGTACCTCTCACACATTCCACAGGAATCATCATGACTCCTTTGTTATTATGTTTGATTCCCACAGAATGGTCTTCTCTTTGAGATAAAGGCATTGGCCTTTCCCATAGAAGCCCCTGGCTTCCTAACCACTTCATAATTGAGTTGTGTGAAATATTGTGCCTAGTGAGCCTGACATCAGTTAAGATCCTGGGATTTCATAAAATACTAGAGATTGGCATGATCTATCCATATCTTAAATGAGAACTTTGCACCTTCAAGGTAGTGGCATCACTATTCTAACACTTCTATAATGGCTAGTACCTCCTTGTTGGCAATAGGGTAGTTCCTTTGCTCCAGTGACATACTATGGGAGCTAAAAGTAACTGAATGCCAGATCCATTCCTTTTTTATAAATAACATAGCACCAGTTGTGAAATCCAATGTGTCACATTTGCCCCTAAATTGACAATTATTGTCAAAATAAGTCAGTACAGGCACTATGGTAAAGCATTCTTTCAGCATGTCAAACACTTTCTGACTATTGCCAAGGGTAGTCATTTTTTGTCTAATCATCCAGGAGTCTGCTCATCTGACTAAAGTCCTTGATGAACCTTCTATAGAAATTTGCTAATCCCATAAAGCTTTAAATGCCTTTGACATTCCTTGGTTTGAGCCATTCCTTTATAGCCTATTAAAACAGCGAGCAGCTGGAGTCCAGTGTAAGAAACTGAGGAAAAGCAAAGTACACTGAACTCGAACAAAGGCAGGACAAGTCAACATTAATAAACAATAACAATGCACCACAATGTGGCACAACTGCTAGGTCACCTGAAAGCGCATCAAGTGGTGCACAATCAATATAAGTAACATAGCCTTAACCTTGTCCTGTTTCATTTCAATTCCATCAGGGGTAATGCCCAATCTTGGGTATGCATATATCAAATGCAATCTATATAAGATATGATGCTTATTGCTCTGAAAGTGCCAGAGATTGGTTTCCTGCCATTGTCCATTACCAACTTATGAGCCCTTAGTCAGGCCCTCTTATTCTTGGGCAACATCACATAGCTATTCCCCTTCTACAAAGAATAAAAGTATCCCTGCATTCCCTATCAATGCAGTGCCTTTGTTGGGTCAACCCAAAGGCATGAAGGTAGCACAGCTGATGAAAAAGGCTTGGCAAAAGTAGCTTCCAAAACCACAACTGAGCCCATGCTATCTCTATCCAATGAATCCAGTGTGTTGAAGATCAGCCTGCCTCCAAAATTGGTAATGAAGGCAGCCACATCTACTGGAAGAGACTTCATTAGGAAAGCAAAGGGGTAAGTCTAATTTCATTCCCTCTATTATATACTATAACAATCTTGGGTACTTTACAGTCTTAAATGCCATGGTTGTACCCATATGGATGGTACCAGCCCCATGCCCAGCTGCACCCAGTCCCTTCAGATCCAGGCCTTCAGATGTTCCCAAGGACTATGAAGGCCTCTTAAAGGCCTATAAGAAGTTGAAGATGAGCCATGTGTAAATGCAAGAGCACTTGACATCATTGGAGGACACCATGGGGACATTTGGGTGAGGCTTGGAACACATCTGACAACAACTTGGTGGAAGCTTGGTCAAGTTAGTACATCCCATGCCATCTTGGCTTTGATTTTTGTTTGAGCACTGCAACTTCCAGCTGTTGGCCATTCCATCTGATCCACCCTCCACCATCTCTGACCATACTTACTTAACCAAAGTGCTCTCAACTCAGCTTAACCCTCCACTGACATCTCCAACAAGGACAGTCCCCCTACATCCCCAGCTCCTCCCTTGTCCATCACCCCTTCTTGTGGTGAGGTCTCTGCCCTGCCAGGGGATTCATTCCTGACTCCTCAGGGTAAGGTCCCAATGCCCATGGCTACCTTGCCCAAGTTGCAAGACATAACTTTGGCAATACCTAGTGCAGGATGGCCAAGCCCTTTCTTCTTGAAAATATAGGAGCCTTGTTGCTTCTCCTCCAGCCAGACAACAACCAGCCAAGTACACCAACACCTGAGGCATCATCTCCAGCATTGCTACCCCCTATAGTAGCTATCACTGAACTGGCTGATCTCAGTGAGGACAGAAGTGGGATGCAGGACTTATCTGGCCTGATGGAGGGGGTGCAAGAGCCACACACAATGAATATCAGCAAAATCTAAGTCTTTTCATTTTCATTTCATATCATGCTGTTCTCAGAAGTGATACATCACCCCTCTATTATTCCTGCTCCTCTTAATGACCTAACTGATATATCACCACATCATCACTCACAAGTTCACTCTCTTACCCAATCTAGCTGATATATCATATAGTGAGTGAGTACATTCCTTCTATGCCATCCAAGTGATACATCACCCCTCCATTATCCTTGCTTCCTTCAATGATCCCACTGATATATTACCATTGTTGCTCACTGGTTCACTTGCCCACCTGAGCCAGATGATATATCACATACTAAGTAAGTATATGTAAACAGTGGTTTACCTTATCACTCAAGATCACACAGGTGAAGTGAACCATGTTCGATTCACCAATGATACATAGAGTAATATAAGGTAAGTTGAGGGCTGTCATTAGGATGGCCCTTGTTTCTTATACAATAATTATTGGGCACATGTGATTACTACTGTCACATGCACCATTGATTCATAGTTGATCCATGCTGACTAATATGGAGTACTATCAGCCCCTAACACCCTCCCCATTTAGAGATGTTAACAGCTCATATAAATTCTATAGCAGAATAAAAGCAGTAATATAGATAGGAAAAAGAGGAAGAGGATGTAGGTAGTACAAAAGAAAAACATATAGCGACAATCAAGCAGAGACATTGTACTAGATATATGAGGGTTATGCCCTGAGTGTTCGTCGACAAGCAGGTGGGATTGTGCCCATAGGAAAACTGATGAATATAATTAAGGAGGAGTAACCCTTTGTGTCCATGTTTCCTTACATCACCAATGGACTGTCAGGGAGTTCACCCTCCTCCTCAGACTCGGGGTGTGAGCCAGTGAGATCCTCCCTGGTGGACAAAGGGATTAGGTCGTATGTGACCATGGCCTTGCTGAAATGCTGGAAGACATAGTCTTTTATTTGCACCTCCATGTTTATCCTGAGAGGAGGAATATCCTCCAGTGCAACCTTCTTGGCCTGTGCCTCGCATTTGTACCATTCCCTTGTGCAATTGAGGGAACTGTTGACACAGGGAACCATAAGGTTCTGTTTGATCAGCCCATATAGGATGCTAGTTGTGGGGTTGCTGAACCCCTCTGACTCCTTGATTCTAATCGTCATCTCCCAGGCAGCAGCGTGAGCCCATTGAACAGCATCATCAGCGTTGTGGACTGAGACACCATTTGCAGCAATGTATGCTGTGATGTTTGTCATCTTTGCCTGGTTGTCAAATTGGCCCAACCAGGCCACAAAGCTGTTCTTGAGTGGTGCTGCTTCTGCCCAATTGAGTAGGGCAGTATACCAACCAGGTACAAGGAGGAGATGTATGAGGCCTCATACTCATACCATCCTTTCATGGCTAGCACATGGTATCAGAGTGAGGCACCCCATGATTAGGAATCTGCGTATCTGTTGACACACAGGGGGTTGAGGTCTGAGTCTTCATCGTCAGGGTAGATATTTGTCCCTACAGCGCCCAGGAACATTTTGTGGAGTCCTTCGTGATTGCCTACTGGGCAGGCCTTTTGGCACCTTTGGATGAAGTTCCTTCAGTTGTCAACTGGGACCTCAGGTGATGGTGCCTTATGAGGGAGGATGTGTATCTTAAAATTGAGGATGATTCATCCTTGGGGCTTGGAGATGGTACCCTCCTGGATGTGATGGGAAGGAGGATGAGAACATGGCTGCTCATCAATATGAGTGAGGGGAGTGGTTGGGGTGTCAACCCCCAGAGTGATGTCAGAGTTGCCCAAGGATAACTAGATGGGTGCAGATAGAAGGCATCCTTGTAACACCTGTCTCTTCTCATCGTGAAGGAATTTCTTCTTTTTCTTTGCCTTTTTGGAAGCCCAGTGAGGCAGCTTCCATTGCTTCATCGTGATTTTCATGAGGTTGCTAACCTTGAGGTCCTTGTGCTTCCTCCACAAGTGGAGGAAGATGATCAGGTTGGAGGCCTGACAATATGAAGGGGTGTTGTCCTCCTCCTCGAGATGTGCAGCTCTGAATACTGCACGGAATTCACCTGCATTGTTGAATAGATGAACAGGACCCATGATCCCATCTTCAAAGCGAACGACTGCATTTGATGATCGTCTCATGGGCATTGGAAGGTGACACCCCCACCTGTAGCCATCGAGTACACATGTGAGCACCTCTCCCTGATACGCATAGATGTGGTCACCTACATGAACAAAGAAAGTGTGCACACCCTTGGCATTGCATGCATCTCCCAGACTCATGTTCTTCCTAAGGAGCTCTTGCCCTGTGAATTCAGGGAACATAGTTCCCTGGGCAAGGTCGAATGCATCTGTGCCTGTGACCAGTTTGTCCATCCGAACATCCGTGTATGGGAGGACAGACCGGATTGGCGCAGGGGAGACTTGTCGTTCTTTCCCCTTGCACAAGGATAGGATTGGTGCAGGTAGTACCTGCAACAAAGGGACTGAGGAGGAATCATGTACTGCATGCACCCTTCCCATGGAAGAAGAGGGGCCCAGTTTGGGCATGTCAGATGAGGCTTGAGGGATTTTATCCCCTTGGGAGAGATGTGTGATTTCCTCACATGTGATGTCGAGTTCACACAAGAGGTTGTCACATTGGTCACACAGGCATTCAGCTTGGTGGAATAATTCACTGGGAGGTTCCCTCCCACAGAACATTGCAGTGTGGTCAGCCAGGGTGCCAACTGTGCTACTGAAGCCGTTGCTGCTGGTGGCAGCACTGAGACCAAGATGCATGGTGTAGTCATTGCATGTTGGGCACAACTCCTCATGCTGAACGAGGGGTAGGAAGGGATGGATTATCCACCCTCCAGGAGAGCAATTTCTTTGGCGCTTGTGGTGCCTGTCCGATGGGGAATGCCCCCAACAATCCTTATTATGACTGGTTGTACGACCAGCAGGAGGTGTTAGTTATATTGATTGTGCACCACTTGGTGCACTTTTAGGTCACCTACGAGTTGTGCCACATTGTGGCGCACTGTTATTGTTTATTTATGTTGACTCGTCCTACCTTTGTTCGAGTCCAGTGTACTTTGCCTTCCCTCAGTCTCTTACACTGGACTCCAGGTTTGTACCATTCTACTAGAATTATCAATACAGTCTCTTACACTGGACTCCAGCTGTGTGCTGTTTTTAACAGGAGGCACATCAGGAGGTGGTTGTTTGTCTTGTGACAGTGATCTGCTATGAGACAGGGAGCGGGAAGACAGTGTTGGTGAATGCAAAGGTGAACAAGCTTGTTTGGGCATGTTGTAGCTGCAATGATATAAAATGATGGTTGTGGTATAAGAGAGAGAGAGGGTTGTGGTTCTCACGTAATTATGGTAGTGTGGAATTGCAAATAAGGAAAATCAACAAATGTAGAAATCATCGACAATGCAAAAAAGTAATACAGTATTACATAGTCCTATAGTCATGTTATTCTCTTTTTTTTGTCTTTATTATTTATTCTTGTTTTATGTTCTATTTTGTTTTATTTTTTACCATTTTTCATTGTTTAGCTTGCTGGACATATTATGTGTCCAAGTCCCACCATTATTGGTGAATCCTGGGGTACCTAGGTGTACTTTCTGCCCTGTGGGGCAGATGATGTATGTCTGGTACCCCCTGGAGTTCAAGGTATCTGTCCAAAGCCTCAAGCTTTTTGCAGTTGGAGCGTGACTCCCATGTGGAATCTCCCAGATTCCATTTCACAAGGAACTTGGTTTTGTTCCTGGACCCTTGATGAGCAATTATCTCATCTACGACCCACTCTTCCTTGTTGGCCTGTCCAACATCATAGAATGCTTGCAGTCCCTCTTTGGAAAGAACATGTTGTCGTTCTCTTCATACCGGCATAGTAACCCGATGTAAAATGTCGGGTGAATGCGCCTCTTTCGCATGTCTTCTGGTAGCTCCAGCGTGTAGGTCCCTTTGGCATATTCAAATTTGCTGTCAAGAGGTATATGAGATCTCCAATCTGAAGATGTTCCCCTTTGTATCTTTTCTTGTTTGCATGGTACGTTTGAACGACTCAACTCTGTTGTACAAATGCCTTCACGCCAGGTGCCATGGAGGGTTTCCCTTCGTCAATGCATTGCATCAGCATGGGCATATACCTGTAATTGGGCTCGAAGGGTGCGAACCCAGTTGAGTCACTGACACTTGAGTTAATTGCAAACTCTGTCATTGGCACCTTGACTGCCCAGTCTCTCTGGTCGGGTTGTACCATCAATCATAGTATCTGTACTACATTCCTGATGGCCCTTTCTGAGGTGCCATCTGTTTGTGGATGGAATGCAGTTGACATCAGGAGCCTAGCTCCTAGCATCTGGTGCAATTCATACCAAAACGTTGATGTGAACTTCACATCATGATCAGAGACAATTGTCTTTGGTGGTCCATGAAGTCATATGACTTCTTTAATAAACTTATTGGTGAGCTCTGACACCTTTATTGTTGTTTGGATGGGTACCAAATGCACCATTGATGTGAGGCAACATATTACAACCCACAAGTAGTCATGTCCCTCACTCAGTGGGAATGGTCCCACAAAGTCCATGGCAATTGACCCCCATCATCATCTTGGGATTGGTAGGCTATGTAATAGCCCTTGGGATAATTTATTTATTCCTTTGGTGGTCTGGCACATAGTGTACGTTCAACAAAATTTGTTGACTTCGCAGCCAAGTTTTGGCCACCAATATCACCTGCAGATATAATCTGCTGTCCTTTGTGTACCAAAGTACCCTAGGACTTTATGTGCCTGGTCTATTACTTTGGTGACTATATTGTCGCCTTTATAGTTGGCATGTGGGAGGCATAATACCTCCTCACCTCCTCAATTCTTCGTGTAGAGAAGGCCTTCCCTCTCCAAGAACTGAGGGAAGTGGCCTACTGGGGCCAATATTTTAACATAAAATGGCTCATCTTTATACCCATTGTGTACAGTATCACAGAATTTGGGTTTATCCCCATATTCCACAGGAGGACTTCGAGATGTCCCAGCGGATTCGAGAACCGTTGGATCTCCCTCCACACTAGTGTGAGGATATTCCTCAGCCCTCCTTTCCATGGCTGAGGCCATCTCTTGTGCCTCCACAATGCAGATTTCCCACTTTTCTGCAAGACACTTGCTCTTTCAAGGATTGGTCTCTCCCTCTATTGTCATGGGCTTTAATTCCAGCCACCTGTCTTGGGGAAGATCATCACCCTCTATGTCTAAATGCACATCTGCATTGGCCCAGTCAATTTCTTCATTGGAGGCACTATCACCCTCCTCTTGTTTATAGTAGCGCAATAAGCAATCTGCTACATGGTTCTCAGAGCCTTTGGTGTAGATTATCTCTATGTGAAACCGTGTAGTCGATCCATCAGATCTGTCTACTAGATAGCTTCCGCTGCATTTTGAGGTATGCAAGTGCCTCGTGATCAGCGATGATCGTGAATTTGAACCCAAGGAGTTTGTCCTTCCACTTTAATAGGGCTTTGATTATCACGAGTATCTCATGTTCAATGTCCTATAGTTCTGTTGAGCATTACTCAACTTCTTTGACATAAACCCAGCTGGGCAACATGTCTTTCATTCAGGTCCTTGTCCATACAGTACGCCAACCCCATATAGGAATGTGTTGTACATGAGCCAAATTGGCTCATCTTTCCGTGGGTTGATTGGTTTCAGGATCGGGTACTTGCATGCCAAGTCCTTGATCATTTGGAAACATTGGTCATGGACTTCTCTCCACTTAAAGGAATGTTAGCTCCATTGAATTCCTGTTAATGGTGTTGTGTATGCTAATACGTCTGGCATGAACTGCACCAGGTACTCAACTAGTCCAACAAATCTTTGGACTTTGTTCAGTGACTTTGGGGTTCTCCAACTATGAATCTGAGACATTTTGTCTCTGTTGGCATAAACACCCTTTTGGTCTATTATGTGACCTCTACAGTTGAGGTTTTCAGCATATAATTCACACTTTTCCTGTTCCAGGTAGAAGTCGGCCCTTTTGAGTATCTTAAATACAACCCAGAGGTGTTGTTCATGATCCTCCATAGTGTCACTATAGACAAATATGTTGTCCAGATATACATAAACAAATTGTCCAATGTGATTTCTGAATATCACTGTCATTAGATATTGAAACATTGTGGGGGCATTACAATCCCCCTGTTGCATCACCCTGCTGATGTAGGTTCCATAGATTGTGGCAAAGGCAGTTTTCCACACATATTCTTTCTTGATCCAGACTTGCTTGTAAGCATTCGACAGGTTGATCCTAGAGCAATATTTTGCTTGAGCTACATCCATTCAGATCTGGTCCTGATCCAGGAACAGGGTCACATCTTTGACCATGTTATTGTTCCTCTTACAACAGTTGATGACTGTCCTTAATTTCCCACTTTTCTTTGGGATGCAAAGCATCAGAGCAGCCTGTGGGACACTTTTCATGACCCACCAACCTGCGTCTTCAGCACATCTGCACATTTTGGAAGATGATAGGTGTAACACTTTTCATCTTCGATGAGCAAGATCCTATGGTTTACTTCCCACAATGGAGGGAGTTTTGGGATCATCCCTCCAAGTGTTACTTATATTGATTGTGCACCACTTGGTGTGCTTTCAGGTGATCTACCAGTTGTGCCACATTGTGGTGCATTGTTATTGTTTATTGATGTTGACTTGTCCTGCCTTTGTTTGAGTCCAGTTTACTTTGCTTTTCCTCAGTTTCTTACACTGGACTCTAGCTGCTTGCTGTTTTAACATGGACTTCTGTCCTTCTGTTACTATGTGGATTGCAGCCATCCTAATCATTGACTGCTCCATTGGTTTTTTGTGATTTATGGAAATTCTTCCATATGGTGTAGTTATTAATATATTGTCGTTATACATGACTATCTCACTATTTGGCAAGCTGGAGAATAGGAGATGGTTTATTCCTGCCAGTTCTCTTATCGTGCCCTCCCAGAGCACTTCTAAGAACCCACACCAGCCTTATTATATGGGCTCATTCTCTGGCATCTTTTGATGCCCTCTTTATAGCTTTTGTAGTTTTTACTACACAAGTAGCCAGCATGTGCAATGCACTACAGACACGGTAGATGTTCATTCCATATCCCTCAGCTTCTGCTTGCTTGCTGTCATCCCATCTGCAATCATACTCATGTTTTGCGAATTCCTGCAGATACTGTTGAGCTGCAGTCAGTGACAGAACATTGTCAATGGTGTGTTCTGACACGTGCTCTACTCATGCATTGCAGTTCAGGCAGGTATTGCCCTGGTGTATTGCACCATACAATAATGACCAAGTCCATTTCGGCATTGGCACACCTCCCAAACTCTGTCCCTCTGTTGCCATATCAACGTCAGACTGTCCAGTGCCAGTTGGCCCTTCTGGGCATGTAGTTTTGGGACAACAATCCATCTCCCCTTCCCTGTTAACCCATACAGACCCCATCTGGGTGTCTAATTTGACCTCATATTGGTCAATTTGGAGCGCAGTGTGTTGCTCCCTCTGGTCTCATAGCTCTTTGATGAAAGCATTCATGCTTTCTGCAAATTTGTCACAATGTTGACAGGCTGCTTCATGTTGTAAAGCTATGGCTTTAATTAGGAGATCCAATCTCTCCTTCTCATTCACCTGGAGATGGTGAACAATCAGATGGCACACTGCATGCAGTTGGTCATCCTCTGAACCTTGTGATTCTTGGCATGTCCTCATTCCAAGGTACATGCCTCTTTCGAATTGTTCTGCTGCAAAGTGTTCCTGTGATGCGATGGCATTATTTAGTGATGGTTTCCTCCTCTGTAGGGCTTGTCCTATGTGTTGCACATGGCGGCTACAATCAACATAGTAGTCTCAGTGCACTGCACCATATTGTCCTGACCATACCCATTCTTTGTGGATTGGCCAAACTACGCTTAAGCTCTCGAGAGCTGGGAGCTCAGGCTCCTTATGCATTATTGCATATTATATGACATTATCGTAATTGTTGTCACCCTCTTCTTCAGATGATTCTTCATCCCAGTGCATTGCACCTAGAAAGATGACAGGTTTGTCGTCTTCATTGATTTCATACTCGTCTTCTATGCAGGCAAGAGATTCTTCATTCTCTGGGACCAAGTCACCCTCTTCTCCTTTTGGAGAGACGACCTTATCTTCATTATCCACTGGCTATTCAGCCTCTTTGGTTGCAGTCTGTTCATCTTGGTCCTGTACCTCAACTGCAAATAGGCATCATTTTGCCACTGGATGATTTGCACCTGCTTTGTCTAGGCAGCGATCTGCCATATGTTCCTCTTTACCACATTTAAAGCAAAATATACCAAAAAGGAACTTCTGGACTTGTTTTCCCTTATTGGGGGTACAATCTGTTTGTTTCTTTCATTGGAGGTCATTTCCTCCCTTCCGATCAGTTCTTTGGCTAGAGCCTTGGAACTTAGATCAATGACAGTATAGGATATCACCCTTCTTGAAATGCTTGAGCTTATCCCCTTGTGTTATATTGGGCCCGTCTCGGCCCTTTTTATTTTGTGAGTACAGCTTTATTTGTGAGGACTTTCCTCCTGAGTTATAATTCATCCTTGTTGGAAGGCTAATAGCCTTCTGCGCAGTCTCCATGCACTGCACTTCTTCAAGGATTTCCTCGATCATCAAGTGCTCAGTGGAGATTCTGCATGCTTCAAATATACTCTTGATGATTGAGTGGGGGAGCCCACATATATATTTCCTCTTGAACAAGTAATTGTCTGGAGGTTGTACCATTCGGTACACACAGTGTTGTAAGTCATTGTAATATGTGAGAACCCCCTTCCCTGAGTCAAATCTGGTCCGATCGTACTGTTTGGTGGCGTTATGTGCAGATGCTTTGTGGACAAATCGTTTGAATAGCCCACAGATCAGATCCTCAAAGGACCAGTAGAGTATTCTATGCTCTGGAGCTTTGACCTCCTGGCTATACCATTCAATGGTCATGCCTTCCAGGAATCATCCTGTATACAGACCTGGTCTTTGTCTCAATCAGGTCCAGTGATCTTAAAAGTATGATAGTACTTAAGCATTTGACTTACCCAATCGTCAAACTTCTTGAGGTTATCCTGACCTCCATATTTACTGGGTTTTGGCAGATTCATCGCCTTTATTTTGGGCCCAACATGACCCATCAGTTGCCCAACTTGTTCTTTGATATGCCATGTGTATTTGCGCTGCATGTGATCCATGTATTAAGCATTTCCGGGGGTATACCCCCTTAAATAATTCCTTTGTGGGTGTTGTCCCACTGCAGACCTTGTAGTATTCCTACTGGGAGCTGCTGAAAACGTGTCTGATCCCAAATCATATGGGGAACCTCCTCCTAGAGGGCCTCTTCTTGGTGGTCCTCCATCTGGGGGACCATTCCCTCCTGGACCTCTTCCTGGAGGTCTCCTATTGTCTTCATGATAATGGGATGCATTGGAATTTTCTTCCTCACTGCTGTTGTCACTGGGAGGATCCCCTTCATTTTCTGGGTGGATTTGGCTTGGGGATTTTCCCCCTGCCATTTCCATCCTTCCCTTGGCCATCTGATGCAGGATCACTGTTCCATGTTGTGTGCCATACATATGGTGGATTATGTCTGAGTCTCATCCTGATAAATATATCGGGCAATTTGGCATACTGGGGGCTAACCCCTCTCTGACTTTCACATTCAAGGGATGTCCTCCCTCTACTTCTTGTTTGATTGGTGCTTCTGTACCTGGGCTTCCAGCCCTACTTGTTGATTCATCGTTGACTTCCCTTGCCAGAGCTGCCTTTATGCACTCGAGCTTGAGTGCCTGATGATGGCCGGGGTCCACCCCATGGTTACCAAACTTTTCAGGTCCATGCCCATAGTTTGTCCATTGGTGCTGAATTTCTTCAAGAAATTCATTAACCATCATGAGGGCAACTCAAGGGTCCATTGGGACATTTCCCTCGAAATGCTCCCTCAATGAAGGTGTTGTGCCTTCTGCATATAATTGTCGTAGAGGGCTTAATTCCCTCATCAATAATTCAGGGTCAATGGTGAGACAAGTGAGTTCAACTTCGGACCATTGAGGAGTCAATGTGCTCATTGTTTTCTTGGTGTATCTGATCATTGTCTCTTGTACGACTCTCTCAACGTTACTAGCCAACTGGGAAGTCTGTAATTCCCCTGGCATTCAAGATTTAGGTTCAAGCTGTTGTTGGCTCGAGCCCTGGCCTATTTCTTCAGCCTCATTCCTTGGAGCCGCAGCTCCTTTCTTGTTCTTTTTCATTGACTTTTTCCCTTCGGGAGAATCCTTCAGGGATTGTCAACCAGTTTTCTTTGGAGGTGGATGTCCTTCACCCCCAGGCAGTTTTCCTGCCATTGGTCACGCTTGGCTACATGTTACTATGCAGCTCATTGCTGTGACTCAAAGTTTTACACACTTCAAAGATATGTAGAATAATGTAAGGTAAGTTGAGGGCCATTGTTAGGACAGTCCTTGTTTCTTATATGATAATTATTGGGCACATGTAATTACTACTGTCACATGTGCCGTTGATCCATAGTTGATCCATGCTGACTAATATGGGGCACTATTGGCCCCTGACAGTATATTACTTCTACCCAACCCAACTGATACATCACACCTTCATAGTGGCAGCTGCCACGAATAATCCAACTAATATATCACTCACATGGTAAGTGTATTTCATTTCCTTTTATGGTTTACCCAATCTGATTGATACATCACTGTATTTTCTGTGCTCCCTTTGATGATATAGTTGATGTATCACTGCATTAATATATGCTTCCACATTCATCCACTCATGTCATCTATGTGATATATCACTTGGAGCCTTCAACAGTATCCAGGTTGGATTGGAATGCCATCTGGAGGTAGGATGTATAGGTCTTCCTTTAGTTCCCCATTGAGATAGGCTGTTGAGACATCTATCTGATCTAACTCCAGGTCATGCTTAGCAGCCAGAGCAATTATAGTATGAATAGAGTCAAGGTTTGCCACTGGGGTGAATACTTCTTGCTAATTCACTCCTTTCTTTTGGATAAAGCCTCATGTGACTATTCAAACCTTATATCATTCCATATTTCCATATTTGTCACGTTTGATGCAGAAGACAGGTTTAAAGATAATTAAAGTGACTTCTTCTGGAATAAGGACAGTCTCATAAATGTGGTTGGTATTGAGACTCTGAAATGCTTCTTCCACTGCCAACTTTCATAGCTTTGCATCTGTTCCAGAATAGGCATCTTTGAGCATCTTGGAAAGAGACTCATCAGAGTTGGAGTTTGCAAACCTAGCAAATATGAAGTCTTCAACATTTTCTTTGGATGCTGAAAATGCTCCTGGAATTTCAGGCTCATTTTCTGAAGACCCAGGTGGCTCCAAGCATTTCAGGCATTCCAGATGTTCTGAAGGTTCTGAGTATTCCACTTGTTCATGTTGATTTTCTTGTCATTGAGCTTCCTCATCTAAAGTACATTGATAGTTTTTATTTTTGTTTGCTAATTGATATTGTTTATTGCTTTGACACACTTCTGGAGTGGGAGGAGTGCTGGTGCTGGTGCTGGTGCTGGTGCTGCCAGAATGATCAGGACTAGAACTACTAGAGCTCATGGAACTGCTGGAACTGCTGGAATTTGTGGAACTGGTGCTGCAAGTGGGGGAATATCCAAATGGAGCTATTCAAGGTGGTCTGCAAGTTCCTGAATGGCAGAGCTTGCTGGTTGTTCTGGAATGTTTTCATGAGCTATATCACTATCTCCTGCCATCTTGCCCATGCTTGTCTTATCCTCCACTGCAACTACTGTAGTAACTGGGGTCATGCAGACCACTTCTGTCCCCATCATAACTGCACAATTTGTAGTCAGGCAGAATATGTGGCTAATGACTGTCCTTTTGACCATCTCTCCCCCTCTCAACAGCAGGCAATCTATGGGGGGCTTATTGTCCCTGGCATTTGGCAAACAGAGATAGATGGGCATATCCATTGAGCCAGAAACTCAATTGTATGCAGGGGGTAATGTTACAATTTTACTTCTTTCTTATCATATTCTCCTCTTTATCTTTTACCTTGTCTCTCACACTTGGTGTGGACGATTGGCTTCCATCCCTCTGCTTATCTACTCATCACCAGTCCATCTGAGATATCCTTTTCTCACCTATTTCCTTAACCCTTTTCCTCATGGACTTATCTCTCTCCATAGTCACCTCTCTCATAATGACTAGTGTTCCCTATATTTCATTGAGTTTTATTACCTTCTATAGCTTGGTCTACACACAATACTTCTTTTTATATAAGCTCTTGTCATACATTTGTATTCCCTATCGTTGATCTGCACAATACAAGCATATATCTTTGAGTCACCTTGGAAGCCACTGCTTCATCTCTAGTCCTTTGCCCTTGCATCAAGTCCTAGAAACCCTATGCAACTCTATTGATTTTACAAGTCAAACTTGATCATCCTCATCCTTGAAGTAATCCTTGGCATCTTTGTCCTCACCTCACTCATTATCCTTATAGCTTCCTAGATGTTGGTCTTTGTGAGTATCACCTAGGGTGATATCCTCATTGAATGAGCCTCTTTATGTAAGTTTTGCATGTTATAAGTCTAAAATTTTTCTCCTTTATCTTATCTTCTGATCTTATCTTATTGCATCACATGATCTTATCATATCAACTCATCTAACTATTATAAATACTCATATCTTATCTTTTTAACTTAAACACTTTTTTGTGACACAAGGATGCTCACTTCTGTTACAGGTCTAACATTTTTCTCTTTTATCTTATCTTCTGATCTTATCAGATCAACTCATCTAACTATTGTAAACACTCATATCATATCTTTTTGACTTAAACACTTTTTTGTGATACAAGAATGCTCACTTCTAATGGATTTAAGATCCACTTTCACCTAGCACAGTTTCACTCTTTCACTCATCACCATGCAGGCTTCCTTTCCATTCTACATGGATTGTATGCATGCCATGCTTCTTCTTCCATTCTGCCACATCTTTATGTGTGCAACATGTTATCACTTCTCTTCCATTATGCAGCTATGTAAATCTATGCTGCCACACCATGCTTTATACACATGTCTCCCCTATATTGTAGATTAGATGTACACAGGTGTATATAACCATGTAGTAAATAAACTGCCAAGTAATGGCCAGAGAACTCCAGTCTAGTTCTTTTGGTCTTTTCCCCACAAAAATCAGAGTAGTCTCTAGGCCTCCTTCTTTTTACCTTCTAAGTCTAACTGCTTCTAGTGCAATCTTTGGAGCCTATACTGTTGGGTTGTTTCATTAGACCTAGACTCTTATCAACACTCCATCCTTACACTAGAATCACCTGGCAGCATATCCCTCACAAGTGTGTCATTCCACAAAGGATTGCATCACTAGCTCACAACTAGAGCAGTGCTGATCGACTTTTACCAAATGCTTTTTTCCTTCCCTACCATAACCATTGCACAGCTTTGGGCCCAAATTGGCCAGCAATGCAAAGCATGCCTTTACAAGTACATGCTAACTCCTGTTAAATAGGAGATTATAGATATTGATGCTTGGGCAGCAGCTTAGGTAGAAGTAAGAGTTCCCTCACCTGCAGGATCAGCAGGGTTAGAGCATGTGGATAGTCTACCACCACAACAAACCCCCTTAAGTGTTGGTTCACACATCTTAGTGGCCAACTTAAGGCTTTCAAACTTCCACTTTACTTCAGTAAAGAGATCAACAAAGCCATCAAGGCAGCAATGTTATTGGGTATCTACAACACCTTATTAGGAAGATTAGAGTCACTCCTATGGCAGAGCCATACAAAGAGAGGTCAACAGACCCAAATGATGACACATTGGCACTGGCAGATGTTTGTTTGCACCAAGTTCTCCCAGTAGACGCACAATGTTTATTGTAGGAAATCTTCAGAGAGTTACTGCCATTTGAAGATAAGAAGGAGGAATCATTCACACTTAAAAGAAAGGCATCGAAACAACTAGAGGAAGCTTTAAAAACAGAAAAGAAGTTGTGATTAGTGCAACTTGCCAGACAACAACCTAAAAGGTCTTTACATACTATCAGAAGGCTCAAGGGAGGAGAACCCCTTTAAGATCATATATACTCATCCATTACCTTACATCCTAGCATCTCTTTTCATTCTCCCAAGTACTGCCCTCATTAAAAGGGTTCTTTACAAAACTTTTTACATTTCCTTTTCTTTTACATCAACAAATTAAAAAAAAAATCTCTTGACAACATCAGAAACATCTTTCTTGATGACAGCTCATTATGGAGCCAACAAGCAAATGCAATCATTGTGGAGTTTGCTGCTCTGCAACAAGTAATGAATCAGTTGGCAAGAATGCTTGTTCAATAAGAAAAAGAAAACAATGAGTTAAATGACAAGCTTGTTACCATCCAAGCACAAGGAGGCACAGGTCTAACACTATCTGGAGCATCCTAGAAAATTAAAGTATTCTCAGATCCTGATAAATATGATGGGTCAAAAGCAAAGTTTGAAGAATGATGGGCCAAAATATAAGCTTGGCTTACCATAAACAACAAGAGCATCCTACTGAGCTCATATGACACAGCAGTAGCAGTCCTGTCCCAACTAAAGGGACCAAAGGCAGGACCATTTGCACAAGTTTGGCTCATGATGGGCTGGACATATCAATGGAACATGTTGATAATGGAAGTAGAAAGTCTCTTCTGATCAAACAATCAAAAGAACTGGGCATGTGCCCAAATAAAGAACTTGAAACAGGGAAATCTTCCCATGGACAATTTCATCATTAGATTTGAAGCCCTGAAACAACAAGCACAAATTGACCCAACTTATACAATAAGTTTGCTAGAGTCAAACATAAAAAAGAGCATTATTGCTTAAGAATAGTAACCAGAAGACAATGGTTGCTGAATATTTGATAGAAATCTGAATTGTCAGGACTGTCCAAAAGTCCCTTAATCCAAGAGTCCCTTAATTTCATTATGGGCTAAACACAATTTCAGCAGAACAAGAAAGACCCTGCTATCATGAATATTGGGGCAATCAACAGCAATACCTGCTACAACTGTGGACAACAAGAACACCAGGTAAAGGATTGCCCAAAATCCAAAATATCCTATTCCACTTGCAAGTGATTAGGAGGCAAACATAAGCCCTCAGGCGAGAAAGGGACATCTAAAAACACATGTGTGGCCACACACAATGCTGGAGCAACCTCCTGGGAAGAGGATAAAAGCACCAACAAGAAAGAAAAAGGCTGTGACCCTGGACAAGCAATCCAAGGCATGACATTTGACAAAGCACACACATTCTTCCATTATACAGGGTGTGACAAGGGCCTGGTAAGTCCGAATGAATTCAGTATTCTCACAGTAGATGAGATCTTAGCTGAGCTGGATTAGGAAGCTACACCTTCATCTAATTCTATTACAAACTTGCCAACAGAGGGGTCTCTTCCCCAAAGAGTTGAGCTTACCAGAGGCATTATATCTGGGCTTAATTCCTTTAACAAAAATAACAAAAAAATCAATGACAAACAAAACCCTGAAGAAATATTTGTAAGGAGCTGCTAGACAGCTTATGAAATTCTCATGAACATTTGGGTGGCTCCTCTTAGCCAAAAGAAAAATCTCATGAAGGTTGAGGCACTCTTAGACCATGGTGCCAACACCATATTTGTTGATAGGTCTTGAGCAATTAAAGTAAAACTTCCCTCAATCATATTATGAAATCCAATTCCCATATTTAATGTTGACAGCACAAAGCACTCCACTGGTCACATCACCCACACCACAGATCTTATGATTGAATTTCAAGAACACAAGGAAAGAGTCATTGCTAAAGTAATAGACCTAGGCAAAAACACTTTGATCCTTGATTACTTATGGCTAATATGCCACAATCCCTTGATTAATTGGACTAAGGGAATGGTCAAAATGACATGTTGCCCACGGCATTGTCACATGCTTCAAAAGAAGCCAATTTTGGTTAGATTGATCAAGAAAGCAGAGCAGGACCTTCAGTACCTAGTCCATGCTGCTATCCACACACTTCAAGCACAAGCTGCACCACCTAAAGAGAAAACCTGTTACGGGTCTACATTTTTCACCCTTCACATGTCACTTTTTCTGATCTTATCTTATCTTATCGCGTCACGTGATCCCTTAGGATCTAATCGTCTATCTTATCGTGAACGCTCTACTTACATCTTTCATGAACTTAGTCGTTTCGTGCAATTGCTGCTTAGTCAGCATGGACACTCAACCCTTTCACACGGACCTAAGATCCTCTTACACTGTCACGGAGTTCACATATTCACTTCATCTCCGTGCCGGCTATTATTACATTATGATTCTCTTCCATTTGATGAACATGCGCATCATGCATGGTATGCTTCTCTTCTCTTCCATTCTGCCACACAGCGTGTTGGCCTCATGTTATGCTTCTATGCTTCTATTCCATTCACACACATGCGGACAATGCATTGCAATCGTAGATTAGACGTACACAGGTGTACACACTCCATGTAGTATATAAAGTCCCAATGCAACGCCAGAGAACTCCAGTCTAGTTCTTCTGGTCTTTTCCCCTCAAAGGGTCCCAGTAGTAGTACTCACTTCACTTCCTCTAGTCTTAGCCTTTCTTAGTGCAACCTTTGAGCTTCA
>JBBPSC010000039.1:0-46353 GCA_038093395.1 Baorangia bicolor
ACAGGCTAGGTATCGGGGAAGCCGATAGACATTTTGTAGACGAAGGCCCAACCTGGCAGCCCAAGATTCCCGGGTTCCGTGTCTTGGTACATTCGCCATCGAAGCGGTCATCTGGCCTTTCCGGAGCTTACACCGTGTACAACGTCACCTCTCTTGTCCAGTCGTCGAAGCCCAACGAGCCTGATGATGAGGCGATCCGTTCGGCCTCCACTGCGTATATCACTGTCCAGCGACGCTTCTCGCACTTCGTCGTTCTTCATACTGCATTACTCAAACGACTTCCTGGAATTGCGTTACCTCCTCTTCCAGAGAAGCAATACGCAGGTCGGTTCAATGCTGCATTCGTCGAAGCTCGACGAGGAGACTTGGAACGATACCTCGACCGTATTGTGCGGCACCCCATCGCGCGTTACGCAGAGGTTGTCACATCTTTCCTGGGTTGCGAAGATGACCTGGTAAGCGGTCCCTTGGCACAGAGTGGGGTGTAAGAACCTGCTCAATATCCCCCATGCTCCTCTCTACACAAGGAGTGGAAACGGTTGATGCCACAATTCTTGTCGATGCGTGCTGCTGGGCCAACCTTCTTTGCGCACGTTTTTCATCCAGCGTTCAATGTCGATATTCAGGATGCTTCGGAGACGATTGAGAAGTTTGACAACCATGTACGAGCCGTCGGGAAGGGTGTGCAAGGGTTGAGGAACACGTTCAATCGAGTGAGGGAAGCGCGGATAGGTAGGTATTCGTATTCGGGCCAGTATGCGTCCCTCACAAACATTGACGCGTACAGAGATATCCAAAGCTGAGCGCCTGCTTTCCTACTCCCTTCTGTCTCTTGTCACTGCAAAGTCATCATCATCCGCACCAGCTCTTGGTGCAGTTGAGGAGGAAGAAGATGCGTCTCCCCAGTTGCAGGGCCTCCTGAACAACGACGGTGCTTGGTGTTGGCGTGACGACTGCCAAGATTGTCTCAAACTCACAAAGGCGGTTCAGAAGACTGCGGAGACGCTGCAAACTGTAGCAGATCTGTACGATGACCACGTCAGTGCCAAATCATTACATTCTACCGCTCTCTGTTCAAGATCGTTACAGGCCAGGAGAAGACAGCTTGTGACTCACGAAGCTCTCAAGAGCGTCGCCCATCCCTACATGACATATCAGGTGCGTTCTATAGTGTAGAATTCATACACAAGCTGAGCTACCGCTTCAAGGGAATCATAGAAACTCATCGATCCACGTACTCCCGGTATGCGGAGGCCACCGGCAACAACGTACGCAATCTATCCCTGGGCTTACTTTTTTGACTGATTCACCAGCAGCCGAACGAAGACGTGGCTTCACGTTGCGAAACAGTTCTCAACGCAACCATGTCCGAACTGGACACTTATCATGCGCAAAAGGTCGAAGATTTCACGATCCTAGCAAAGGATCATCTCGACGGGGAAATTGCATTGTACGAACAGATGCTGACACGACTCAAAACTGCACGACGAACCCTCGATCCCCCACACTTGGATGAGTTAGCACGCTCACCCAGAAGACCCTCGCGATTCGAGAAAGATTTGGACAGATCGGTGAATGATGTCGAGCCGCTTCCGCAGCCTTGTCCACATGTGTATGACTCGGCGCCGATGCGACCTGTGAGCATGGCTATCCAGGGTGGTATGGGTTTGCTTCTTGGGAGTTCGAGTTCGGGAGGGAGAACAAGTGTTCTGGGTAGATTGTGGGCTTGAGTGAGATTTATTCCCCCTCTCACCTCCCGATGTCATTTCTTGGAAAAAGTATGCCGTCCATCTTATGGCAGGTACCATGCGAGAATAATCCACGACTAAATGTCACTAAGAAGCATGTGGCATTTGACCATGTATGAGAATATCTAATGCATCTTCGCATCTCTAGTACTTGACTTGCCACTACTCTTCCAGCCCAAGGGAACCTTAGGCTACGTTGCTGTCGTCGCGATCTGCTGGCTTATGATAAGCAGCATAATCTCAGAATGAGTCCTAGCCCCCTGGGCAAAGTAGCTGTGTGTCAGAGCAGTTACGCAGTGTGAAACAGTCGCCTGAATAGGGTTGCGGACTTACTGACTTTTGATATCGTAGCGGCCAGGTGGCGCCCGGAGAGCTTCCTGGGACTCTGGTAATGGGTATTTGAACACCAGCTTGTGCCCTTCTAGAGGAAGACTCTCATCTGACATTTACCACCATGTTGGTCACCAAAACTCATCATGATGTGCCCAGCAAGCTCGACAACGGGAAACCAATCAGGATCTTTGTGATCGCTCCTGTCGTGTCAAACTACCCCCAGGCCAAGTTTCCAGGTATCTAGCCTTCCTTGTATCCGCATCCGCACAGTGCAATTTACCGAACACTATGGGCAGGCGTTGTCTGCTTCAGGTATGCGATGGATCACCGGCACCCCTGAGCGCTCTCAACTGATCGACAACATCAGCGAGATTTACCAGGTGACCGGACCTGTTGAGAGGTTTGCCGGACAGATTGCAAGCCATGGATACGTTGTCGGTGCGTCTGGTAGTTCTCATGATCGGATGGTTTCTCACGCGGATGAATCCAGCGTGCCCGTCGACTTATCACGAGTTCGAGGGCCCCGAAGCCATCCCCTACGATACGGAAGGTGCCTCGTTTCGATTATCTCCTTTGAGACACTCACATAATGTACGACCAGGAACGGACCGAGGTAACAAATACAAGGTGGACACCATACACTGTGTGTTTGATTGTCTTCTTGATAACGTCTGTAGATCGAGAAAACATTGGCTGCCTATAATGAGGTATGTACTCACTTCCCTCGCCTTTGTTTCGATGATGAATCTGCTGATCTGCGCGATCTTGGATGGATGAAAGGATGCCACACTTTCCATCGACTTGCTGGCCTCCCATCCGAACTGCAATGGTCGGATTGCGGGTCCGTGGATCATTTTCTTCCCTTGCCAGCACCTAATTACTTTTCCAAAGCGACGGGAATGTGCCTAGGAGGTCACTTGGTAATTCTCTATTGTTTGGATTAAACGACGTATCTCACCAAAACTCAGGCATTCCGTGTACGATATTGATAATTATTGTCAAAGACACTGCTATTGAATGGTTGGTATCTTTCTTAGGCTGCCTTTGATCCCAGAGTGCTGTCTTCAATGTGCTTCTTTGCAACTGACATCCACAGTGCAACTCTCGGGAAAGGCAAAAACGATGACTCACTCGAGCGAGTCCGAAAAGGTGACATAAAGGGAGAGCTCGTTGTAAGCCCTGTCTGTCATCAAGTGGTCCCCACCTCACAAGGGTAATTCTAGATGGTTTTCGGAAAGCAGGTACTACCCCTTGTTTCGCCCTCGATGACGCCCAGCTAATGAGTAATGGAGGATACGCATGTACCACGTGCGGGTCGCGACTTCATTAGGAAGACGCTCGAAGACGCCAACGTTGCATGCTCTGTTCGTACGGTTTGATATGTGTTACGAGGAGATACTCACTAGGTTGTTTCAGTTTCTGGAGGTACAAGCTCAACACGCCTTCATCCGGGACGAATCATCCAAGGGACGTTGGGATGCAGCCCTTACAAGGTCTCTCTTCACATTCATGCTGGAGGTGTTTGAGAGAACGGTTGGGCGAGAACTCGGACCAAGGGTCGACGAAGGAGATAAGATTGAACATGTCTGCTAGAGGCTTTGTTTGCAAGTGTTAGGAATCAATGCCTTTGCCAAATAGTATCAAACAACCACTTGATCATAATGAGTCTGAGAACGCACAAGTTCAACAATATCTGCGACAGGTCCTGGGAGGCAATTGAATTCTTCACCTATTTGAGGTTGAGTTGTTGTAATATGTGCTTGTGTTGCTCTCATCTGGGTGGTCGTGTAGGCTTAATATTTTCCAACGACACATTCAACTTTCATGGAGACCCTCGCACCACTTCCAATCTATCCTTCTACTCAGGCAAGAAGGGGCTTCTCACCTTCGCAACTAGCACAGTTTCATCTCAATCTTTCAAATGCACTCGCACAATTAATTGCACTACCACCAGCGAAACGGGATACACCTTCAACCCGTACGTTTGTCTCCAGCTACGCCAGCGATGTGGCACAACAGATCCTCGAAACCCTCATCTGGGAAGACACCGAGCCTGCGAAGCATGACGATCGCCTGCGCCAACGTGTCCTCCTCCTTGCAGAAAAGGTCGCCCCCTCTGCTCCAGGACTGGAGCTCAGAACACTACTCGATCTCAGCGTTGCCTTTCCATCCAAGACCACTCGCTTGAGATCGATTTTATCTGCAGCCCTCAGCGCGACACCAGACTTACCTACCAGATTCGCCTCGGAAGTTGTCCCCGCGTTCACATCCTTGCTGTCCCCATCCCGATCTTCGGGACTATACGGGCTCCGAAAAACGGCCCGTTGCTTGACGAGCCTTCTCCGTCCCAGTCCACCAACCCTCGTTCGTCCATTCGCGCATAGCAGGGATTTTATTATCGCACTAGCGCGCGCGTATGACGACGGCCTCACCGCCATCTCCCGTTCATATGGCGGCATCCGGATAGGCGTCACCGACCGCGAGCTCGATCACTGGGAGAAAATATGGCTCGACACCAAAGTGGACATTGTCGACGCCTTCCATCTCATCGTGACGACGATAGTACGTGACATCTCAACAGCATCTGGGACGGAACTCGCGGTAGAGGCAGATCGGACCTTTGGGATCGTGTTCGCATTACTTGACATCACACCACAGTCCGTAGCTGTGGACGCTGTTCCATTCCTCAATCGACCGCTCGTCGCAGACTATCAATACGCGTATGAACTGAGCAGGACTTTATCTTCTGCGTTACGCCATGCATCACGCGATGACGCGCGGATGGAACTCCTCGGATCTACTTTGCGTTCCCTTGATGTTGAGCGGTCGGGTGGAAATACCAAAGATCCGGGTGCACTCAAGCTTATCCTTCGTTCATCTGGCATCGTTCCAGGAACTTCCAACAAAGCAATTCCGGTCGCACAACCCGTCTCCACCGACAAGGGGAAAGCAAAGGCGACGACTCCCGAGTCCACTCCACCCCACGACGCCGATCTCGACTTGCAAGTGATACAAGTGCTAGATATATTCCCCGATCACTCACCCGAATACATTCGCAAACTGCTTACCCATCCCTCCTTCCCGTACCGTGGCAATGCAGAAAGAGTGATTGAAGCTCTTTTGGAGGGAACAGCTCCCGACGAGGGTGCACTCGGGGATAGCTTCTCCGAGAACTTCTCGGTTATCGTTCCTGCAACGGATGCTCCTATAGAGAGGAGGAATGTGTTCGATCAAGAGATCATGGATCTCAGTCGCGTACATGTCGGAAAAAAAACGTACGATATGAAGGGGCTTCTCCTGACATCTTATGGGACACTGATCTCTCGCACATAGGCAAGACGGAACGTCGTTAACCAGGGACAGAACAGAAATCGAACGGATGAAAGCAGAGATACTTCGACTGGCGGAGGCCATGTCTGAGGATTCCGACGAGGAGGAAAATGGAAAGCCCAAAGCGCTTGATGTGATTGATCTAGACGATGACCTCGACGAAGCTGGTGCGGGCACCATCAGGATCCTGGGTGATGGGGAGGACAGTGGGGACGAGGAAGCCAGCGAAGAGCGTGGTGTTGATCCAATCAAGCCAGAGACGATATTAGAACAGGCTTACATCCGAGACCCCAAGTTATTTGATCGAGATGCTCAGACACGAAGAGGCAAGCCGCGCGCTGATCTCAAGCAACAGACAGGTAACGATCACGCCACCAAGGTCTCTCTTTGAGTTACTGATGTTTCTTTACCAGGCTGGACAGATGAGCAAATTGAGGGCTGGAAAATCATGTTGGAGAGAAATGTGAGTGGTTCTGTATGGATACATTCCTATTCACATGAAAGTACACTACTCCAGCCCAAGAAAGAACGCATATTGCAGAAGCATGAATTCTCTGGGAATAGAATGGTACATATACCGATTGCTGGAGGCACGGGGGGTCATGCTGGCGGTGGACAGCGGGGCAGAGGAAGGGGCAGAGGACGAGGACGAGGTGGTGATGGAAGGAGTAGACCAGGGGGAAATAACGCCGAAGTCGCACGCGAACGAGCATTCAAGGAGAAACACAAATCTAGCAACCGGAAGAGGGGACACGATAAGAAGATGGTGAAGGCAGGTGCTGGTCCGTCAGCGTAAAGTTTGGGGGTAAC
This sequence comes from Baorangia bicolor, assembly GCA_038093395.1. NCBI lineage: Eukaryota > Fungi > Basidiomycota > Agaricomycetes > Boletales > Boletaceae > Baorangia > Baorangia bicolor. The sequence continues at coordinate 6,222 of JBBPSC010000039.1, forward strand.
CACTGTTTTTGATGATGGAGATACAGAATTGTGGCGACGCATAAGCGCGAATGTTGAGTGAGGAATGCAGCTTGACTAGGACGGGAACATTTTCTTGAATCTTGGGTCGAAGGTCAACTCGACGACATCGTTGACCAGCTTCATGTCTGGTATCCGGTCAAAGACGCGGCGGGAGGACACGAGGGTGGTATAACTTACCAAGTTCCTTGTCCGAGTCCAAGTTGAGACTGAATATGAACTTGATGCTCGATTCGCTGGTTACGAGACCGATGATCTCGACGAACGTCCCCACCAGCTGTTCGTTCTGAACGATTTCCGGATGTGAGCTGATTATCTGGCAGATACAAAATCAGGCGTACCTCCTTCATACTTACATCGATCTGCCCTCCGTCGCATGCTTCGACGAGAGCGCCATCTGTGTGTCGCTGGTGTCTGGTCTGAGGCTAGAAGTCTGGGAAATAGCATACAACTTACATTCAGCACCTTGCACGGCAATCGTACTTTACGCCCGACAAAATTTGGGAGACGCGCGGCGTTGACTCTGGGGGACTGATTGTCGCTCATTGAGATTAATATTGTTGAGCGTAGTGGTGATAATCAGACGCGTCAAGCTTCAAGTTACCGACGCGTCCGTTTGTTTGGTAGTTGATGGTGCTGCTGGTGCAGGTTTTCCGATAGGGCCTCTCAAGCTTTCATTTCGGAAGCACGGTTATCCACCTCCATCACCATGGGTTCTTCTGCGAGGCATGTGAGCGTGCCTATTTGTTCAAGGAGGGCTGTCTTCGACCCTCAAATTGATTCAGAGTCACAGGACTTTTATCAGGTGCTGCTTCGTGCGAACGAAGCAGACCACTGGATGATGACGGTCCGACGGGCCCCTTCATTTCGTGTATAGCACAAAGCGTCAGGACTCAGTATAAAAATGCGCCACTCTCAAGCTCGCATAGACTGACATTCGACTTGCTGGGCAGCACAGTGCACGTCGGGGCCCTTGTTCGTGTGTGCCCGTCCCATATTGCTGCACCTCGCCTGATGCTATGTTTACCAGGTCGCTTACAACTTACATCCGAACTCGAATCGTGAATCATGCGCGCAATCGTGTACGAGGGTCCCTTTGCGGTGTCGGTCAAGGATGTTGCAAAGCCTCTCATTACTCATCCAGACGACGTCATTGTCAAAGGTGTGCACTTTTCTTATTCCGTGGTACCGTGGGATGTGCTCACGCAGCTCATACAATTCGTAGTGACAACGACATGCATCTGTGGGAGGCAAGTCATGTTCACTGTACTGTCATGGCAACGGTGCATGTAACGAGGGGTTGACCGAGGTTTGCGGACAGTGACTTACACATGTATGAGGGGCGCACAGCTGCACAGGCTGGCATCGTTTTTGGACACGAGAAGTAAGTCTGTTTCTGGTTCAGTGTGAACTTTTGTCCGTCGCAGAGGCCCTAATTATGATATCCTCTGCTAGCATGGGTATCGTTGATGTAACTCTGTTACTCCGGTTCTGTAGACCACTTACTCACCAACGCAAACTTTATAGGAAGTAGGTTCTGGTGTAACCGTGAGTGCAACTATACGTTTCTCCCTATGTTGGGTACCGCTCACAGACTTATTCCTGGACTATTCTGGTTCTCGATCTGTATCGAACTTGAAGCTTCTGAAAAAAGGTGATCGTGTTGTGATGCCGTTCAATGTGGCCTGTGGTCGTTGCTTGAACTGTGAGGAAGGGAAGTCAGCATTTTGTACGATCGTAAATCCTGGTTTCGTGAGTTTCTGTTACCTTGATATGGTTGCAACTTTGAGCTAACGAAGGACTATGGATCGCCTGGGCATTTAGGCAGGAGGGTGAGTATTTCATACAAAATGTCATTGGGGCACGTTTGACTTCCCTGAACGCAAGGGCGTATGGGTACTATTTCTTCCTCACTAAGTGTCGCTGGAAATCAACACGGGTTTTATTAGGTATGTCGCGATGGGTCCGTACCAGGGAGGACAAGCCGTAAGTCGCATGGGTTGTTCATTTTCATCACCTCGGCTTCATGATGCGTACCCCAGGAATATGTCAAAGTTCCGTTCGCCGATTTTAATGCTCTCAAGCTGCCCCCTGGGACAGAACACGAAGAAGACTTTGCCTTGCTTGCTGATATCTTCCCCACCGTGTGTATCTTGCTATCATCCAGCATATGATGTTCAGGATTGACACGAAACCTAGGGATGGCATGGTGTGGAACTCTCTGTGCGTGTTTCACCTCCTGTTCTTGGCATGCAGCATACATATGTCTATTCAGGGATTCCGTCCTGGTGAATCCGTTGTTGTGTTCGGTGCGGGCCCTGTGGGGCTCATGGCAGCCTATTCTGCCACCCTGAGGGGAGCCTCCGAAGTGTATGTGGTTGATCGTGTCCCCGAAAGACTCCAGAAGGCAAAGGAAATTGGATGTGTACCAATTGATTTTTCGAAGGGGGATCCGGTGGAGTTGATCAAAGCAACGAGAGGCGGGCAAGTTTTTCTTTTGTTTGATGTGGGGAGGCGACATGGCTCACAAGAACGAGATTTTCAGGAGAGAAGTCGACAGGGGGGTAGATGGTATGTACATGCTCAGAACCCCCTGCTCACTCGGATTTTATTCTCAATGGCATCGCATTAGCTGTCGGGTACCAGGCAACAACTGGCGATGGCAAGACAGAGAAACCGAATGTGGTTTTGGAGGCCCTGATTGGTGTTGTACGCCCTACCGGAGGCCTTGGCATCCCAGGGCTTTATGTACCCAGCGATCCCGGAGCACCAGATTCTGCTGCGGCTAAGTACGTTGAAATCCTCACTTGCGCTGAGCGTATACTTATCAAGCTTGTGTGGTCAAAGGGGCTATATATCATTCCCCTTCGGTGGGTAACGAATCAAGCCCTCTGAACGCCTCAGAGGTTGATGGGCACCACGTTTTGTACAGGGAAACTCTTCGAAAAGGGACTGCGGGTTGGGACTGGACAGTGTAATGTCAAGGTACGTGCCCCTGCTAGCCTACTTGATGTCAATTAATGCCATCCCTGGTGCCATCTTTCCGGTCACCTCATAACCTGTGTGTCGACAGGCATACAATCGCTACCTCCGCGACCTCATTATCTCTGGGAAAGCAAAGCCTTCATTTGTTGTGTCGCACAACCTGTCGTTGGACGATGCTGCAACAGCGTATGACAAATTTGATAAGAGGGTGGATGGATTCACCAAGGTCTTGCTACATCCTTGAGGGGTTGGACACGATGGATGAATCCTCTGTGGAACTATGGAACGTGCCGAGGTGGGTTTCGGATGATGAGAACGTGTATGTTAACCAGCATTGTCTATTCGCTCTTAGTTGAAGTAGCATTGCTTGGTGCGTCCCTGCCACTATGTACTGTACCACCATTATTGTATGAACTCCTTCAGCTCACCATCGTCCACGCCCAGTTCGATCACTAGATTGTATCATTAATGGTCAACGACTAGTTCTTGATCAGTATTTGTGTGCAGAGGTGCAAGATTACGATCACTGGCATGCCAGTGGATACACTCTGGTTACTGTGACCCTGCACCAGCAATATGGCATTCTGTAGGGCCTGTTGGTATTCCACAAGTATGTAGGTGTCCAACTTGGGACCTGGCATGCAGGGTCTATATAGGATAATGATTTTTGTTGTTCATGCATTGCAGTCTACACCATGCCCTCAGGGAGACTTTCCTTTTCTGGATACTATGTCAGTCCAGAGAGGTGATGTCATGGAATGGAGCTCCTCTGACTCCCCCTTTCATACTTACCAAGGTGATTCTTTGGACTGTCCAACTCCAAGTAATGTCGAACACCACACACAACAGAGCAACTCTGTTGACGAACCTTAGAAATGCAGTCTGGGGAAATCAAATAATCTTCAAGAGGCAGCTCAACTTGTCTGATCATGGGACAGGGTATTCTTCTACAGTGGACTATCTTGATTTTGGCGAGTACCTTACAGAGATCAAGGTAATTGTGCCAACTGTACGTATTGCACAACTTCTCGTGTGTGAGGAGTACCGTCATGCCGTCGAGACATTTGAGAAGGATGGTGTATACAATGGAGGCGCTTGCATAATGGGTCAGCCAGGTATTGGTAAGATCAGTGATGGGCAACTACATATGACATGCTTTCTGATTGCATACGTCCCTCCCCCATAGGGAAATCATGTTTCATTGCATATGCTGTCATTGAACGGCTACGCAAGAAACAGCCCATTGCAGTCCAAATCCTACCAGAGAGCAACAATGAATGTTACGCACTCTTTTCGGCAGATGGTGTCAGCCTTCATCATGGCTCTGACATAAAACCCCTGTGGTTCCATAAAGGCATCTGGGCGCTCTCAGACTCAAAACCAGGTGCCATCATCCCAGCTGTTGCATTTCGTACGATGCTTGGTGTTCGGGTCTTTCAGACAACCTTGCCAGAGATCAGCCACTGGAAGGAATGGACCAAGCAAAACATGATCAGACGCTATATAATGAATGTATGGTCGAGTGAAGAGATTACTGCTCTTGCGTGTGTAAAGTTCCATCTTCTTGCATTGCATATATTGTCTGACCTACTCTCAGCGTCCTTTTGAAAATTGACGTCAAGCGCATGAATGATCTTGCATCCAGGTGGGGGCCAGTGCCCTGCACACTGCTGCAGATCTTTACAGATGATGATCAGGAGCCCCTATTCAGCTCCTATATACGAAGTGCTGCCTCCGAAGCCATTCCTGACTGTAGGAACATTCTGTGTTCCTTGGTGAACCTTGGTGCACCGGTCAATCCTGAGGCATCCTATATCTTCTTTATTAGACCAAAGAAGACTCGGGGCACTGTTTCTCGCCAGTCTCACACTATCTATATACCCACTCAGACCATTGCTGAAACACTAGCAGCAGCTGTATGCAATGCAACCGAAGGAGACAGACAAGACTTTTTCAATGCCATGATTGCCTTTCCTGGCACTTGTACTGCCGCAGGCTTCATCTTCGAGATATGGATCCACTCTTTTCTAGCCAGTCGCAACCCTATACAATGCAGCTGGGGTAAAGCAAGCAAGTCACTCCCTTCTACTCTCCCCTTGGCAAGTCAGACGGTTTACACTAATGATGAATTACGACGCACAACACCACCCTTTTACTGGAAGGCCCCTCCGAACTTTCCGGGGATCGACGGTGCGCTTTTTGCCGAGCGAGACGTATACGTGATCCAAATAAATGTTTCACGCAAATATTCGGTGCGGGACCCTCAACCTGGCTTGAACGAGCTACGTCGTCTGCTCGGAGAAAAGAAGACGAAGAAGCTACGCTGGAGGGTCTTGTTTATTGGAAACAAGCATGCACAGTCCAAGACACAGTCTTGGGAATACATTGACAAGCTGTACATTGACACAGGCGGTGGTGGTATCATAGGGCTGAGGAAACCCAAGGCCGTCCCAGTGGGGTGGTGCGCTCCAGGCCCTTTGAACACAGAAATAACTGTTGTGGCAAGTTTCCTATTCATTTCCGATACATTTTATGACTGATCGTCGAATATCATTACAGAAAACACTCACAAGCTATGTTCCGCTTGAGTCAGACGGTGATACACATACATTTGGCTAACTACGCTACGACGAACCGGAGTAATGGTTATATGTCTTGTAATTGTGTACTGCCAAATTCGTCGATTTGAATATGATGTCTATGAATTTTGAAGGTGGGTCGAAGCGCGGTCACAAGATACATAAACTATCCCGAGGTAGTGGTTTTACCGCACTGTATGTTCCGAATCAGCCCCGAAAGTAGCACGCGAGACGAAAGACTGGAAGAGACTTACACAGGTCGCCACTGGCGTCCCACCGCAGTAGTATTGGATCTTGGGGACGTGGCACTCGTATCTAGCAAGGATCAGGTTATGCGCGTTGAACAATCACAACAACAGGGGGTATACGAACGTGGTACCCCAGGGACTGATACTTGTGGGTGGTGTGGGCAACGTGCTGGATTGCACCCAAGCAGGCCCAGCGCAATTCGTGGTTTGGACGTATTCTAGAACAGGGTATCAAGTCAGGGGGACCGCCCCAGTTACAGGAAAGAAATGCGCCAACGATTGTATACTGGCATAGGCGCGCTGATCAGTTCTTGAATGGTTACACCCCACTGATAGCCGACACAGATGGGCGATGGCGTTGACGCCGCCTGGGGGGCAGCGAGAACCACATCCACTGTATATGTGGCGAGCAGGGCCAGGGAAACGAAACGAAGCATTGTCAAGTGAAGCTAGGAACTTGAAGGTGGAGATAGTCGGGCAAGATAAGATCGCAGGTGGGATGGAGAACATCCCTGAAGACCAAGAGACATTTATACAACCAAATTTCACATATCCCTTTCACAAATGAAGAATGACATTGTATTGAGAACATGGGCAATGCAAAACCCTTGAAGGTCGGCGATAATTAGACTGGAATGTATGGCTGAAAAGGGAGGGGATCAAGCGAGAACCTCGGGAGACATCATATGGGTATACATAGCTTTTAGGCAACCTTCACTCATCTCTTGCGCCGCCTTGAAGGTGAGCGCGGTGACATTGGAAATTTGCTTCGTAGGAGTCCGGGTGGTTGGGATGAACTCGAACAGCGGCCATCTCAGAAGCAAAGACCGTGTGGAACCCCCGGGCACTCGAATTCCCGAGTTCGCCTCACGAGCAGCGATTAAGTCCATATCAAGCTCAACAGGAACGAGATCGTGCATCTAGCCCTCAGGAATCGTCCTCAAACAAGGAGTTTTGATCCACTCAAACAACGAATGCAGCATTACACATAAAAGACTTCTGATCTATACCACGAATGATCATTCGTCAATATTTGGAGGACGTGACGTAAGGTATGACTAGACCTTCCTTCCCCTCGAATGTTGGCGAGTACTGCTCTTTGCATCGAACTACTCCGCATTTACTCCTCAAGGAAGAAGTAATTACCCGCGGCTAGAAATGTCGGATTTAGATTATCGAACGAAGGAGTGTCATAAAAGCGTACTCTTCTGTTCACGGTCCTTGATACTGTTTAACTTGTTTACACGAGGCCTGAAGTTGGTAGGATCACGCCGGAATGTAATCTCCAGAGACGCCAAGAAGCGGTTCATTCCCGAAAGGAGGGATTGCGGTCTGTACACGGAACTAAGTGTCGAGAATATAATTATCGCACAATAACTTACGGTGTTGCCGTTGCGGTAATGGCTGGCTGGCCCTCAAAGACGATAACGCGATCAGCGAGGTAAGTTGCCATGATGAAGTCGTGTTCAATGACGAACGCGGTCTTCTTGGCGTGAAGGATGAAGCTAAGGGCAGATAAGGTTACAAGTCTGGACTTCGATATGTAATAACATACCGCTTAATAACCTTGCTGGCAATGATGCGTTGCTCGGAGTCCAGGAAACTGAAATGAAATGCGTCGGCGACAATTGGCCGGGAGTGGCTGGGCTGACCTGCTCGGCTCATCAAGCAAATAAACAGACACGTTGGGTTTGCCTAAGTCCATATCAGCCAGGACAAATTCGGGAGCATAAAGAATATAGGTTACCCAAGGCAAGGACGATCGCAACACGTTGCAGCTCTCCTCCAGACAATGTCTTTACTTCCTGATCCATAATATTTTCCAAGTTCATCGGTTTTAGTACGTCGCTCTGGAATTGAGGGTGCATGAAGGCCTGCTTGATCTGTTTCAGCAAAAGCATGCGGACAGTCCCGGGGAACTTCGGAGATATCGTTTGTGGTTTGAGTGACACGGCAAGCTCCATCTTGTCCGTTTCGATATCTGGAGTTATCACACCAGCCAACAGACGAACGAACGTGGTCTTTCCGGTACCATTCTCCCCGAGCATGACGACGATCTCGGAGTCGGTGAAACTGCCTGCTTCAACGGTCAGCTTGAAGTTACCCATTGTCTTGGTCATCGCAGGGTAAGTATAGTGACGTGTTTTGTCCACTATTAGCTCCTCTGCGGTTTCCATCATCTTAAAAGATAACGATTCTTCGCGGAAACGCAGATTCTCAGTGGGGATGAACCCATCGAGGAAAATGTTGATGCCTAGTTCCAAGGTGGTTGGCCAACAACAGGTCAAATCCCGCGAATTACCTACCTTCACGAACAGAATAAGGCATGGTGACAACCCCATACATGGATGGTTTCCCATACAGACAGCAGACAAAGTCGGACAAGTAATCCAAAACCGAAAGATCGTGCTCGACAGCTATGACGTAGCAGCTTGGGCTAAGCAATGAGCGGATAACTTCTGCGGCTTTCAATCGTTGCTTGATATCCAGGTAACTCGACGGTTCGTCAAACATATATCTAAACTGGATCAGAACGAAAAGTGAAGGCGGACTACGGGGTGAGCATACACGTCTGCCTTCTGAATACAAGACATTGCGATCGCGAATCTCTGAAGTTCTCCACCTGACAACTGAGATACTTCGCGCTCGAGAACATGGTTTAATTCAAGGTCGTCGCACATTTTCTGCTTGTTGTCGAGTTCTACCTTGGAATCCAACATTTGGTTTACAGTCATGTTTCCTTTGATCGCGCGTGGTATGTGATCGACGTATTGCGGTTTAATGAGCGCCTTGAGGTTATCCTCCAAGACTTTGGTGAAGTAATTCTGAAGTTCGGATCCGCGGAAGTATTTCAGGATCTCTTGCCAGTCGGGTGGGTCCTGGACGGACAACATCTAATTGGTACATTTGAGAAGGTGGGGACGGATTTTGCGTACATCGTATCGGCCCAAGTTGGGCTTGAGTTTTCCAGCAAGGATTTTGAGCGCCGTGCTCTTTCCGATACCATTGGTCCCGACAAGGCCGAGAACTTGCCCAGGTCGGGGAGTAGGAAGCCGATGAAGCTTGAAAGCGTTGGCAGTATATCGGTGGGTGACCTCAGACTCGAGGTTGGTGGGAAGATTGATGATGGCAATAGCTTCAAAGGGACATCTTGCACAGATCCGTTTGAACAAACAAGAGCAGACCCCGCCATGAACTTACTTCTTTACACAGATACCACAACCGATACATAGGAACTCGGATATGAATGCGATTTTGTCTGACGGCTTCACTTCGATACAAAGTTTGCCTGAGAAATAGACCGGGTTAAATATGGCTGTAATTCAGCATGATCAGACATGATACGCACCCATTTTCACAACAGGACATGACTATCCACGGAACAAGTCAGCGTGCAGATAACGAAGCACCTCTGATCTACTCACCTTTTTACATTCTTGGGCACATCGCTTTGGCTTGCAGCGATTGGCATCGACGATAGCGATACGAGTGATTTTGTCCGCCATATTGGCTGATGTTGATGTGATCGTTCTCTGCAGGTACTTGCTGAGAAATTTAAAGTCTATGTTGGCACGTGACTGACTAACATGTACACAGCCGTAACACTCATGGGATACACTTGGACACATCCAGGATGGGGAAGAATAAGACGGCATCCAACGAGAAGAAAAGCAGCGGAAAAAAAGGTAGCACCAATATTGCTGAGCAATCTGATAGCAAGGTGTGCACTTCCAACAACTCACGCCTTGTGCCGAGACACCAGTCCTCAGGTCAAGTGTTGTGACAGGCCAAGGGTGGGCTGAAACCAGCTACTGCGATAAACGTCCGTCATATACTTTGTGAGAAGCAGTCAAAGGCGTTGGAGGCTTTGGACAAGATACAGGTATAATAGTTGTTATTCTGCGCGATCTTGTGTTGCGTTAACCATGGAAATCGCCGAAATTCAGGGGGGTCAGCGATTCGACAAAGTCGCCCAAGAGTATTCTGAGGACAAGGCCAAAGGTACTCATCATGTATCTCTTTGGTTACTTCTCTTCCTAACTTGGATTTGCAGCTGGGGGGAGCCTTGGTTGGATGACCCGAGGATCGATGGTTGTAGGTCGCCAGTGCTTCTAGCACGGCCATACAGTGGAATTGACAGTCTTGCCACGGCTCAGGGCGCATTCCAAGATGCTGGGTTTGCATTAACGCCATCGACAGTGGACAAACCTATTCTATCTCCACTGGTCAAGACCAACTTTGGGTATCACATTATCATGGTCGAAGGCAGGCGATAAACACCATCGAGTACATATCAATACACATCTGTCCACACCTCACAAACCGAGCACTGATGCCGCAGTCGCCTGCGTCATGCTAAGACTGGACATCTGGACGCTCAACTGCATCGTCGTTCACCACTTCGTCAGCAGTGACAACTGTTACCGCTCGCGTGGAGATTGCGGTTCTGCGTCTTCTTCTCGGCTGCTCCACATCAGGGTCGGGGGTGGTTCCAGAAGATGTTACTTCTGGTTGAATGGTGGTCCGTCTGGACATGCTAGATCTTCTCGATTCGCCGTTGCTACGATCGACCGCTCGTTTGCGCTTATTCCCTGTAGATGGCGTAGGTTCGTTCGGGGATGCCGGAGAAATGCGTGAAACTTCGTCATCATGACGACGTATGTCCGTCAAAAGGGCATTGCCTCTTTGCTTGCTGGCTCTACCGTTTTTGCGACGTCTACTTGTGCCATATTGCATGACAGCTTTCCTGAAGTCGACACCCTGCTTCTTGTGGAGGTAGTAATATGTGACACATTGGGCAGCCGTCTTGTTCGGTAGCCGCTGGGCGATGAGACCAAACTGTTTCGGGTGCGCAGCGAATTCGTTGAGGAAAATGTCGCGCTCCTCTTCGGTCCAATAATCCTGACCAGAAGAGGCACTATAAAATTCCGAAGGATCGTCCACAATGTTGTTCGTGTCATCAAATAGATAGGGCACGGAACCCTCAGTGACAGAAATCATGTCCGGAATTTTGGCCACGTTCTTGATCGCGAGATAGCTGGGATCGGTGAGTTCCTCAACGCCTAAGCTGGCAATGATCTGCTCCATCTCCAAGTCCGAACGGACAGCATCTCCCATGACTGCAGTCGAACGCCGGGTTGTCCTGCCACTTGAGGGAACTGCAGACTCCTCCGGGATTCCAGTCTTTTGGACTTCGTCAAGCCGCAGACAGTGCTCTAGCCACCGTTCGTGCAATGCCAAGTATTCAGCTTTCAACCTGCGGGACTTTTCCACAATTTCAGACTGGCGTTCTACAAAGCGATCGACCAAAGATGATCGAATTGCCTCGTGCGTGGCCAATCTACCAGAGGAATTCGCAGCGATTAGTTCTTCTCCCCGACGATTCTGGTTGCCAGAAGGAGATGGAAGGTTTAGGTTTGAAACTACTTGATTGGCCCGGAGCACAGGGAATACTCGTTCGGCACGCGATTGGCGGTCACGGCGGAGACGAGTGACTAGGACGAGTCGAACTCCCTCTCGGGTTGACTTGAGGTCGGCAGGTTGACATAGAATAGAGCGACTTGCTGGAGAAGCTGGAATAGTGCTGTGATCACTGACCACGATTCTCAACGAACTGGCAACTGGCTCAGGGGTGGTAATCGCATTCATGTGGTCAATGTCCGATCCGGGTTCTATAACACTCGATATGATGTCGGACTCCTTTTCCGGTATCTGTACGATGGGTGAAGGAGTCGCTGTCGGGGATGGGGGAGGAGGCTCTCGGCATTCATTAGCCTCGAGAGTAGTAGAAATATCGAGAGTGGTACGCTCCGTACTCGTAGACAACTCTGCAGCCACAAAACGATCGACTTTTGATGATAATTCTTCAGGTGAGGGGCGGAGAGACTCCGTGGAGTCTGCTTCCACGTGTGGAGTCATGACTTCATGAGGCGATTCTGCAACGCATGGTCAACATTGTTGCCTTCTTAATCTTCACAGCACACGCACCTCTGTAAGGCGTTGCGTCGCTGGGAGACACCAATTTAGGGATTGGGGGTGGCGAAGCGTTACGTTCCAGAGCCTCTTGGTTAGCTGCATGATCGCCATTCATGTAAATGGTCTCGTGGGTAGACGACTGCTTGTCGGCCGAGACATGCACAACCATTCCCAGGCTTTTGGAACATTCTAATGGAGCATTGCTGTCATCGCCGGATAACGGCACCTCATTCGTGGCGCGCGGGGGTGCCTTCTCCTGCACTGGTTGGATCGACAACTGGGGAAGAGCAGACTCTTCATCGAGTTCGGAGATACCGGACCTGGAACGCTTAGGCGATCGTGACGATGATCGAGATTCGGATTTTGTATCGGGACCCTCCCGAGAGATAGAGCTTCCTCGAGAGTGGGATACTGAGGAAGAGGAGAGGGATTGGTGGCCGCTGTCAGCAACAGAAAAATGTCTTGGAGTGGTTCGGTATACTTCTGTTTCAGCCAGTGGACGAGGTGGCGGAGAACGAGGCTGTGACTTTGGAAGCGATGCAGGTAGACGAGGAGGGGTACTCGAAATCGAGCTTCCTTGGCGCTCATCCGCACGATCATAGTAAGTAGATCTTCGTTGGTGGTTTGCACTATCACCTGTGTGGGATGATGGCCAAGAATCGTCCAGGTACTGAGGTCGGTATGTGTCGGCAGTCCGCGAAAAGGACCCGAGATCACGTACAGCATGGAAGGAGGGGGAGGGACGGTAGCTGTCGTAGTGCGGCACGAAGTCTGAGCGTATAACAGGCCTTTGCGGAGAGTGATCTCGTAACGATTGCTGTCGACGATCTCCATACCGATCGAGGGTGGAATCCAATCTACGAAGCACTAAGTGTTATGGTAGTCTTACCTCTGACGATGCGACATACAATTCATACCGAGCAGGTCTATCGAAATGTGATTGTTTCCAAACCTCTTGGGGCTCAAACATCCTCTCAGCTAGGGTATCACGACGATTTTTGTCCCACGGTGGTGGACTCGGAGAAAGTCGCTTATACTGCCATCGAGAGGCGTGGTCCCACTGACGAGATTCCTGTGGTCTTGCGCGGTCGTAACGAGGGGGAGACGGACTACGGCTATAGTACCGCTGGGGCCTGTAAACGTTTGGCCTGTAGCTGTTGGGATTATCGTCGTAGTATGCGCCACTTCGAGGTTTATAACTATCGTAGGTGAGCCGCCTTGTGAATGGACCTGGAGAAGGAGATCTACGACGAGGGAAATTCTATGCAAAAGCTTTGAGGAACTGATGGAGCAAGGTATTTGATCTGACTGACATCGTATGATGAAAAACCAGCTGGAGGTCGACGGAAATCGTGAGGCAGCGACGTTCCGGCTGGAGACAGCTGTCCATAGCTAATAGAGGACATGTTCAAGATAGCTCTTCAAAAGTCTGATGCGCCGCCAACAGTCTTGAAACGGAAGAGAGTCGTCGCAGAAACTATATTGCGACGCGGTGCATGAAACTGCAGGTGGAGACAACCTGAACAGTGTTGAAACTCGAGTCCTACCGATTGTTCTTTGAACAGTACGTGGACTCGGAAGACAAGAGGGAGAGAACGTTTAAAACTCCGCTGGCCGTGCTCGAGGTTGGTCTGAACGCGTCAAAAACATGAAACTTGTTATGGACTCAGCCCCCGCCAACCCAAGCCACGGTCTCAAGGAGCCTCAGAGACTCCCTTTCGAGTCTGCCAAGATACGAAGGCTCGTACTAGGCTCTTACTGGACGATAATCATCCTTGCTCTTCCGTTCTGGTGGAGGCTCACAAGTATCGAACGTATCGCGCTGCCCTCGGTCCGTGTAAGGGCGCAGCTCGACAGGAAACTCGTCTTTCCCGTAGATGTACAGCTTGACGCACCGAGCTTTGAAACTAGTGCCACCCGTTTGGCGAGAGAGCTCTACGAAGGGCTTGCTCAGACTCTTCATGCTTCCCCTACGTGGAGAAACTTGAACATTCGGGTGGGTATTGGCGGGAACACAGGTGCGAGGAACTGAGTGGGAGGGCAGACATTCAGTTGGTAATCAGTGCTATAGAGGACCAAAGTTCAGCTTCAAATTCATATACTGTTATCCTGGGGGATCGCACTGCCGTCCAGCGCTTCAGACAGTTGGTCGTGAGCCCGGAGGATGCATCAGGTGGGTCGGGTTATGATTGGTACATCCTCAGTGCCTCATGCATGGTAACGGACCTCCAGTTCACCGGCTGGCCAGTATTTTGTCTGGCCTGCTTGCGCCGGAGATCTCCCCGATACAGGAACAACGCGTTATTCAATACAGCAACCGCTATCGGCTTGCTTTCACATTGCTGAACGAGAACGCCGCATCCGATCATCTCGTTAATTCTTGGGACATTCAGCCTGCAATTGTAGGAAAGTTGTCCCTTTTCATTTGAGTTCCGACGGTTGATCAGACAGCCTGCAGACCATCTTTTTCCAATTCTTTCTCAATTAAATGTGCTCCATAACATCACCGTCGAAAGTCAGGTCCAATACCATGCACCGCTTGCGTTCGAACCCATGCAACTTACTGATGGCAACACTTCCTTTCACGGTGTCACTCCTGAGGATCTGACCGTATTCATTAACTCCGCTGAATGGTCATTGTGTAATTATCCTGTTAGCTGGACGTTCGCGATAAGAATTTTGACGTGTGATTCAGCTTCCAGTGTCTCCAATGACCCTGTGCTCCATTTTGTGTTGTTTGTACCGTCGTCATCCCGGCAGCCGCTTTGTCTCCTAGATGCACACGGTAAGCGTTCATTAACTTTTCAGTGACCGGGTGACTAGAGTGGTTTCAGGGTCACCCACGAATCAGAATGCATTTCTTCTGCCCCAATGGGGCGGTATCTTCATTCTAAACAGGCATGCGGAAGATATGATGATGACGCACTTGACCGCAGCAGACTTGGTGCCTGTCTTTTCTGCATTCTCTAATCAGCTCACTGCCTTGTTGGGTGTTCCTTCCCTTCCTCGTGGCGTGCGGTCCGAAGTGGCTTCACCACTATCCGACTGGCAGCTGGATGCCCTCCTGCGACACCGAACCTCAGAGAATATTTTGAACAGCCAACAGACACTTCACAGCATCGTGAAACTCGTAGACCAAATCGAAGCTATGCCCGTCGACCAAAAGGTCAGGGGGAACGTACACAATGCGCTGACAGCTCTCGAGGAGGTCTATACCCCATTTGGTTTCGTCTCATACCAGTATTCTAACGAGGCAAATTTTTCGTAGGCTTACCGCTCCGCGGTAGAGTCCCCCGCGGTTCCTTTGCGATGGTCCAGTGAGGCTTTGTCTTTGGCATCCCACGCTTTTTTTAATCCCGGCATGTTGGCAATGCTGTACTTCCCTGCCGAGCACAAATATGCTGTTTACACTCCCTTGTTTGCTTCTATCTCAGTGCCCCTGATAGTAGCACTCGGAAGAGAGATTTATGCGTGGAGAAGGGAGCGTCGGACGGTGGCAAGGAACGGATAACTATACTCTTTTCAGTGCATCAGTTCTAGGTAGAATTCTAGCCACTGTCAAATGAAAAACTTCTCTTCCCTGCGGCGCCCGCGTTTGCACTGCAACGAACGTGTTCTCAACGCCATTCCCAAGGATACAGATCACAGCCAATATTTAGCCTATCACGTGATGACCACGATCGACGTCAGTGCGGTATACCACACCTGGAGGCACTGCAGACAGTGTGCAACTAACTTGGTCTTTGACAACAGACAAGGCCGCTCTAATAATTCGTCGCCATGAGCACGAACAAAGTGAATGTTGATGGCGTTATGCTCTTTGAGCAACCATTCGCGCGTGTACGTCAGACTGTCCTTGGAGTGGGCCTCTCTCACCAAGATACATGTTAGGTACCCTACGAAAATTATCGCAAAGTATTTCGTGCATCTCAAAGGAACATCGAGCGTGAATTGGGTAACGTACAGACAACGTCGAATGAACTCCAGAAACGTACAAAGGGCAACGAGGTCAACCTTGAGGATGCCGCCAAGACCGTTGATGGGATGATAGCGCGAGTGGAGAATCTCAAACGCAAGGTCGGGTCCTCGTGTATTGTGCGCTCCTGACAGTCATTCAATGCGTATTCTGTACAGCTTTCGGACCTGCAGGAAAACAATGGCAGGCCTACACTTGATGTTACGCATGAACGGCTTCAGCATCTTGCGTTGGTCGAGGTTCTGCCGACCACGAACTGCCCTGATTTTTCACGCTGGGCGGACACGCGGCTGGACCGATGGCTGGTCGACTGGACACTCCGCGCGGGCCGAGAAAAAACCGCGAGGAAGCTGGCCCAAGAAAGGTGTATTGAAGTACGTTAACCCTGCGGTCAGCCTCTGCTGGACCCCACGTTGAAGGTTCATATCCACGCAGACCCTTGTGGATATCGATCTTTTCATGGATATCCACAGGATTGAACGCGCGCTCTTCCGGCATAGTTGTACTGAAGCTATAGCATGGTGCAGTGAAAATAAAACGGCGTTGAGGAAAATTAGGGTGAGTGCCTCAGCTACGCCGTCCTGTCCTAACGCAGCAATTTCCGGGACTTTGCAGAGCACTCTCGAGTTCGAACTCCGGCTTCAGGAATACATTGAATTAGCCCGCGCTCGCAAAACACAGGAAGCGATCACATATACGAAAAAGTATCTTGTGCAGTGGCAAGAGACACACCTGCAGCAGATTACGCAAGCTATGGCACTCCTGGCGGTCCAGCCCTCAACAACTTGTGGACAGTACAAGGTTCGTGGCCCGGATCAAAGCAATTTCCGCAGGGTCTCACGACGTTGTAGCGCCTCTACGACGAGTCTCGTTGGACCTCGTTGATTCAAGCATTCCGCCTCGCTATTTATTCATTGAACAGTTTGCCGACGGAACCGCTTTTGCATCTAGCGCTTTATGCTGGACTCGCTTCCCTGAAGCTACCCGCTTGCTATGATCCCACGCACAATGTCGACTGTCCGGTGTGCGATCCCAATATTAGCATTCTCGCCAAAGAGGTACCCTTTAGTCACCATGCCAACTCTACCATTGTTTGCCATCTAAGCGGTAAAATAATGGATGGGGATAATATGCCAATGGCCTTCCCCAATGGATACGTTTACTCGACAGAGGTACGATAAATTGCGTATTGACACGGAGCAGCTCTTACAGCTCACCTGTCGCCTAGGCACTTGAAGAGATGGCCGCCAAGAACAGTGGCAAAGTCATATGTCCACGGTCTGGTCAAGTTTGTGACTTTACTGCGTTGAAAAAGGTTTTCATCTCTTGACCTTGACCACAACAACGTCACACGTATCACTCTAGCATCCTTGACACTTCACCGTATGTGGTGAGACTGGTATGACACTTTTTCGCAGAACACGTGTGGGTCGGTGTTGACTTCGGAAGCGATAATCATTACCATGGCTTTTGGCTTTTTGAACTTGTATGTAACCCGAACCCCAATACACTACATCATGATGCGGTCCGGCGGATATGCTGCGTTTGTACCTGTCCAACGTGCTTTCAGAATGTGAATCAAGATCCCTCAAATCGAGCCGTGCCGCTTTCCCACGATCCATAACGAGCAACTGGACCACGCCTCCCGAACGAGTAGTTGCTTGTTCACATTGCACACACTGGCCACTAGTACCCCGGTGTTGACATTCATTCGCCTTCATTTTCAACGTCCTCAAAAGTTAGAAAAGGGCCACACGACACTTTCGTTCATGCCCAGTAGACTCGCTTCCATGCACAAACGCAGGCCTTCGTCTGTCTCTTGGAATGGCATAGAAAGACCCGACGTGATACCAAAGCGAACAACTGTCAACTCGCTGACACTCTTTTGGAACGAGATACCCGAGTGGCAGAGGGACAACGAGTATATCTTGAGTGGATACCGTCCGTAAGCACTCCTGGCTACGACGATTGGTAGCTTGGTCCGTCCGTTAAGGCGACAGCTGAGTGTATGGTTTCTTCAGGGTGCAAAACAGGTGGTCTGGTTGTATTGCCTCTATATTCGGCTGTGAGTCGTCATACGCCCCTTCATATGGACGCTCACGAACACTGCCAATTTCCAAATGAACAGACTTTCACAATGAGACTGGTGAGCCTAGCTAGTGTCCAGGCTCAGCATCCTTCGTAGTGAACGCAGATCCGCTATCCGATGTTCACACAGTGAACATTCACAGTCACTTTTGGGGTGCAATACTTTTTGTTATTTTACTTGCAACCTTTCAGACGAGACACGTGGGAGTGTACGAAACAACGACTTGGGTCGATACCTGCGCCATTGCAGTATTCCTTGTGTCGGCTGTCTTCTGTTTGTCTGCCAGCGCTACGTTTCATGCGTCTACGTGTCACTCTCAAAAAGTGAGTCTTCCCAAGTCGAAACAGGTTAAAATACTTAAACCAGACAGGTTTCTGTCAGATGTCATACCTTGGACTACATCGGCATCATAGGTCGGGACGATACCACCACTTCGGCCACTATAGCCTATCGCTGATCCCTTTCGGTAGTACTTACCGTTGGGTCGTTCGTACCTTGCATCTTTTATGGTTTCTTCTGCGATCCTCTGTCTCAGGCATTTCATCTACTTGTCATTGCGTTCGCTGGTGCCTGTAAGTACTCTCCAAAGTCTAACGGATATTTTATGAGTGTTGTGTCTTGCAGGCTCCACATACGTCGTCTTGAAACCCGAATATGCGAAGCCAACCCATCGAGGCGCGAGAACGGGGGTGTTTATTGCCCTTGGATTAAGTGCTGCTGTGCCTGTCACGCAGCTGGTCGCAAGACACGGTACAATGAAAGTATTTTCCGAGATGGGCTTTGGTTGGCTACTCGCCTCGGGTACATTATACATAGTGGGTGCATTGGTTTAGTGCGTTCTCCTCGTTCGCCGTGAACTTGCGTACCTGATGCGTTGTTTGATTTCATTCCCGCTCAGCGCCAACCGCATTCCCGAGCGAATTGCACCCGGAAAGTTTGATTATCTTTTCGCCTCGCACCAGATTTTCCACATCTGCGTAGTCATGGCCGCACTGACTCACTGGGTTTGTGTGTTGACAGTGCTCGATCACTGGCACTCTGAGTTGGGCGGTGTATGTGACGCATGATCAATTCACCGTGTTTTCCCACGCTTCGGAGACATAACACTGTGCCGGGCCCACACCCCAGTGATAAACGGAAAGAATATACACGTTGGCGGGGTGCTTCTGACGTCCCAACAAATGAATATGGATTATCATTAGAAATTCGGCTGTCGAATCCCCGGCCTCACTCGCGGAACCGTCCGCGATCGCAATCTGTAGCTCTATGATGCTGCATCTGGCAATTTCTTCACTTCAATTAGACAAGATGCGCGGGCTTAGTGCTGGGACGATCGGCTTCCGACGGGAAGTGCTATGACGAATGAATGTAGTCCCTGGGCGCAAAGTCACCGCCGCACCAATACCTCGAGGCGTAAAGCTTCACCTTTAGGTACTTTGGCCGTACTGCGCTTCAGGGCTGAAAATCCTGTCAAAAAGTTGGCACTGGATGTTTACCGCTCACAGGGGACGGGGACTGAGGAGGGATGGCACTCCGGTGCTGCATTGTCCGAATGCGTGTTGCAGGCTGACGGCGGCCCCCCGTCGCACGCGAGTTTCATCTTAGTGGTCTCGCAAGATCGCGGAACCGAGGCGATTTGATCGTCAAAGATCTTGGCTGGATTTGGATTCCGTCCAGCCGTCTGCAAGCGGTGGTAGGCACCTTGGCCACGAAGCGTGCTGGTCTAATGTCATTTCACAGGACTCAACGTGCACTTGACTGGAACTGGTTAAAAGAGAACGCATCAATCGTATTCTGTCCCTCGCCGTCTTCCTCCCTTATCAAAAAGGCCTCCCCCATCCTGAACAATGTATACAGTCGGCTTGCAATCGGCGACCGACGCCTTTCTCATGTCGAGCCTCAAGGTCCAAGTGGTCTTGGCTCTCCTCATTCTTTTTGCACTCCTGGTCTTTGGTCACGGCTCGTCCAAGGACGACCTCTCCGCACAAACCCCTGTCTATTTACCTGGTTCCCATCTCCTTGCCATCGCCCCGTTCTTTCGACGACGCTTCGACTTCCTCAACGACGGTTTCCGCAAGACGGGGGAGAAGTTGTTTCAATTCAACATGTTGCGCGTTCGTGTTCCACCTCCCTCTCGGACACCAATGTGGGTTACTAACGTCATTCCCAGGAGACCATCATCGTCGTATCCGGGGAGTCAGCACGGAAAGCATTCTTCGCGAACAGGGCTTTCGATCTGACAGAAGGGTTCAAGGTTCTGTCTGGTGCGGTATGTGCTGGCTCCCCTACTCTATCTACATCGGTTGTAATGTACCATGATTAGATCCCTATGGTCAAGGGTGTCACCTCCGATCTCCAAACCCGCCGAATAGCCCTCATCCACAAACGTCTCGCTTCAGTGCAGAAAAATGACCATCTTAAACAACGTATGCGTGGCTGACCTTCCTTCATGTATGTCGCTGATCTCCCAGATACAGTTATTGTCCCCATTCTGGACGATTGTCACCGAGTTATGGATACTTGGGGAACGAGTGGAACATTTGATCCTTTTGAAAAAATATATGAAGTATGTTCCTGAACGACAGTTATGTTGCCAACAATTAATGGTTTTCCCTTTCATTCATGACAGGTCGTTTTCCAAACTACTGTACGCAGTATCGCTAGTCAAGAAATTGCAGATGATCCTGCATTGGTTGCGCGGCTCAAGAGCCTGTATGATATATTGGACAGCGGAACTACCCCGACGACGATTCTGCTTCCTTGGCTACCCGGCCCGAGTATGCTTAAGAAGTTACTCGCGACCAAGGAGGTATACGAGATCGTCTCACGCGCCATTGATGTTCGGGTGAAGAGTGGCAAGCCTCAAAACGACACGCTCCAGATGCTTATTGACGCGGAGGATGAGCGGCTGGTGATTGTGGGAGTGAGTGATCTGATGTCAGCTTTCTGGTACCCCGTTGATTCCGCTCTAGTTCATGATGGGTTTGCTGGTTGCGGGAGCCAGAGCGACTGGTACCACAGCGTCATGGCTCATAACTTTTCTTGGCAACAACTCGGAATGGAAAGACAAGGCCTTCCGTGAGATCGAAGGACTGCTGTCGACATATCGCTCGGAAGAAACGGCTAGTACATCGCTCTCGTCACATCTGGCAGCCATTCCGTTGGAAGCCTGGGAAGCAGAAACACCTGTTCTAGATGCCCTTATCCACGAGACACTTCGGATTGCGCAGCCACACACCGCCATGCGTCGCAACCTCGGACCTGACACACTCATTGACTCCAAAACTATCCCTTCAGGGGCATACGTTGTTTATCCTTTCTCGGACGTTCATCTTAACCCGGAACTATACCCCGATCCGTGGAAATTCGACCCGAGCCGCAAGGAGGCGAAGACGCCGTTCGGCTACGTTGGATGGGGAGGTGGTGAGTGTGCATAACAGCTGTATCATTACGTGGTTAGCGGTGAAGTTGACACTTCGTGTTCACAGGTAAGACCATTTGCCTAGGCCAACGCTTAGCGAGAATGGAGCTCAAGCTCATCACTTCGATGATGCTATTGCGGTTCCGGTATTCGATTGTGGACTCGACGGGTGCACGGCCCGACCTCCTACCACGACCCAATTGGAACGATATCCTTTTGTGTCGCCCCGACAAAGACGTTTGTTGCCTTGCTTATGAAAAGGCCGAACTGTCACTATAGGTCAAGCTGGACATTGACCACCGGACTCGTCGCTGAACTGGTTTGTGCCACGACGTCGAACTGTATCATGCACATCTTACATCGTTCAGCACACGCTCACTTTGGCCGCTCAAATCTAACAACGTTTTATATTATATTTATCAACTTTCAATAATTTCTAGGATTCCGAATTAACTCGGGACCGTGCGTACTTTGGTGTATACACACACTTATCTTAACAATACTTGTCTCAGTTATACCTAGGCCTGTTCCTCTAGTTACCGCTGTATTCTGAACAATCACATACCAAATGTGTCATTTTTGTGATTGCGTTGGCTCTTGCAGTAGATTTTCCTCATTTACCCGTGCCTTGATGGTATCATAGATATGCGTAGACTTGGGACCGTGGTGCCATTAGGTACATGAGAATGAACTTTGAATTAGAGTCTGGATTATTTAGAGTGATTAGTTATGTTCGGCGTGGTGCAAGTCCAGCCCAGACAAAACGAAGTCCGAGGTGCATCAAAAATGACATGTAAGACGGCGCGTTTACGCTTGTCTACTTTAGCGTTGGTGAATGATTGGATAATAAGCAGATTCCAGGGTAGAACACAAAAAACGTCGCAATGCATTTTCGCACGTCTGGAGCGGCAGATGTCATTTAAAGAAGAACTTGTCCTTTGACTCGACTCGTGTTGGCCTTTGACGCGATCGTGGTTTGTCATTCTGTCTAGCCTCGGAGAGGATCTGAGCTGCCCTGTCCTTCTCCTCTTGTCTTCTTCCCGTTATCCATTCTTCTCTACTCCTTCGTTCTCTCTCTGCCAACCGAGCCCGCTTCTCTCTCGATGGCTCCCACTTGCTCCGTAATATCCGGCGGACAGCCTCTGGACTGATCTTAAACTTGTCCGCGAGTACCGCACATGAGAAAGTGTCCTTGTCAAACGCGTGCAGGGAACGAAGTCCGTCCATGGCATCGCGCGACAGTTTACGCGTGGGGTTCCAGCCATCCGGGAACGCCTCTTTGATCTTTTCGCGATGCCGTCGCCACTGCTCAGGGGTTGGAGCTGCAACGGGGTGTTTTTTGGGGGGTGGTGGTGGTTCGTCCTCACTGAGATCTAGGGATGGGGTGTCGCTGTCAAAGAGGAGAGAGGTGGGGGGAACGTGTCCGGCCAACTGCCAATTGCGGGGTGGGATGCACTGCGAGTAGAGACGACGGCCGGCGAAGGAGAGGACTTGTTGGATTCGCAGAGACATGGTGTATGTAGACAAGGTCGTTTACACTCCGCGATATTGGCTATCGGCAACCCCCGATCATGGGTGTGTACCACATGTTTCGATCTACCCCACCTTTTGACTACCGACTCCCACTGGCTCAACATGGCGGACGTGTCCGATGCAGATATCACACAAGGTCAGCCCTGCTGGTCGACTCGTCAATTATGGTTTGAACCAGCATCGTGTCTGCTGATCTTCACAGCCTACTTGGACGTGCGTTCTGACAAATCTGACACTAATTGGTTACTTTTGGATTATGAGGTCAGGGTACCTTCCTTCTTAGCTGTGTTGGTCTGACACGCCTTCCTGACACGCACCAGTCCGATCGCTCGGACAGGCTTGTAGTCACAAAGACAGGCACAGGCAGCCTCTCGGAGCTCCGAGATGCTCTCGATGAGTCCAAAGCCTCTTACGGCTATGTACGCGTCACTTACTCCAACGACAAAGAATCCCAGCGCGAAAAGTTCGTTCTCGTGGTATGGATCGGATCGGGCTGCAAGGTGATGCGCAAAGCAAAGGTTGGTCTCCCGGTCCTCCGTTTACGTGCCACACCGCGTGTATCTGTCAGACCATCGGCACCGTGTGGTGTCTTTTTCCCGGACGCATATCACACACCCACTCTACCCTAGTTGTGATGTCAACATGTTCATCAACTCACTTTGTGCCTCTGCACATCTTAGATTTCCGTCCATACAGCAAATGTCAAACAGGTGCTGCGTGTTTACTCAATCGAGGTGGCCGCTCGCGAAAGGGATGACTTGAAAGAGGACCCCATCATATCTAGGCTCCGCAAAGTGAGTGACCCGTTCCGAACGCCGTACTTACTCTCCTTTCCTGATACATCCGTCCAATGCAGGCCGGTGGCGCGAGTTACGATGGTGTATAACATGTTCCCTTATTGGTCTACCTCGGACATATTGCTGTACAGTTGTGCATGTCAAATCCCACCAGAGCCTGCATCATATATCAGTGGCAACTAGGTTGGCACCGCCGCGACATAAAAGGTCGCCAATTGATTATGTGGATGCATCCTCCATGCACGACTGCATCAACACTCTCCAAAGTGGGCTCCATCACAGGGTTGGATTGTTCAGTTGGCAACGAGGGCAAACTTCGTTAGGTTTTGGATCCCCTCGTCTGTCAACCGCATGCCCATCCAGCCGTCCATGCGCTTAGCCGACAAAACTTTTTCGTAGAATGCGATGGACGGCTCGTTCCACTGCAAACACCTGAATGAATTCCCAAGCGTACTCACTCCAGGCACGAGTACCCACCGTGAGTACGGACCAATCGAGACGTCCGCAATTCTGTCAGGGAAAAAAAAGTGCTGTTGGCCCACAAAGGGGAGGTAAAAAGCAAGCTACCTTTTCCTGTGCCACCTTACCAAGCGCAGCGAACAACGCCTTGCCAATACCTATATTCCTGGCCTCTGGTTGCACAAATAAGTCCTCAAGCTGTATTGGGTGTTCGTGTGAATGGCATGGTCATGGTGACTTGCGCACGGACGTACATACAGCCCTGGTCTGCCTGTCCAGGTGGAAAAGTTGAAAAAGTAGAGGGCCATGCCTAGGGGCACGCCGGGTTCCTCGGGAGTGCCTTGGAACGCGAGGAGGGCATGTGCATAGCCCTTCTCGAAAATGTTTTCTCTGAACTGCGGAGGATGGATGGGTTGTGACTGTGACAGACAGGGGTGCTTACCAGCTCTCGGGTGGCTTTTGCGGACTCTGGTTCCTTCTCGTATGTGGCCTATGCAAGTGTTAATCCTGGTCCCACGGTGCAACAGGTGAGGTCATACGAGACCGCGGACAAGCTGTAGGAGCGCATCCTAGGATGATGATTTGGTCAGTGATGGCCGTGGCGGCGACATGAATACGCACGACGTCGTCGACGGCGGCGGGACGGATGTGGAATTGAATGGGGGACATGGTCGATGTTGGTAGAGATTATCTTATCTGGCCCGCCGCGAGAATTGGGTGGTTTGTGTACACGTATTTGGGTGCAAACCTTGTTTGTAACTTTTCATCGTACACCAGACGCACTTGCCCCTCCTGCAGGCACTTTGATCCTTGTCCACCGCCCTCATGGATCCAGCAAAATTGGCCAAACTGCAGGCTGCGGCTGCGGCTAACCGGCTTGGTGAGCAATTTTTGGTCAGCCATGCCTGCGGTGTGGCCATCGCTTCATCTCTCTGCATTTTCCCAAATCATCACTTCTAACATGTTCCAGGTGGAAAGGGTACTATGCGTCGGAAAGTTGTCCGAAAAACTAAGCCCTCTGCCGCACAAGACGACAAGAAACTACAGGCTGCCCTTAAGAAACTCAATGTACAACCTATCCCCGGAGTAGAGGAAGTAAACATGTTCAGAGAGGACGGAAACGTACTACATTTCACCACTCCAAAAGGCACGTCTTCCACTCGATCCCATCTTAAATTCACCTCCTGTACATGTCGCCCATGTTTATTTTTTCTCTCGCCACAACATGTTCCGTCGGACGAGATCTGGGGTATTAATCTTGTGTTGCTATTTCTGTACAGTTCATGCCGCGGTGTCCGCCAACACTTTTGCGATCTATGGGGCAGGACACGTCAAGGAGCTCACAGAGCTCGTCCCTGGTATTCTGAACCAGCTCGGCCCTGATTCCCTCGCATCGCTGCGCAAGCTCGCAGAATCCTACCAAGCAATCCAACAAGGGCAACAGAGGCCAGCAGCAGGTGGTGCTGAGGACGATGACGACGATGTTCCCGATCTCGTCGAAAACTTTGACGTCGAGGGCGAGCAGGCGACCGATGACAAGGAAAAATTGGACGACGTGAACTGAGCACATGTGAGGAAGGCATGGTTTGGGTCTGCGAGCAGGGGTTGCTGACTGGCGTATCTGTCATGCGGGTCTGTCGCTGGCAGGGAGGGGGAGATTACCAAAATGAAACGGGAATTTTGGATGGTGATATCTCTTGTCGATTTCTCTTTCACGCTTCGATGACTTTCTCTCTTTTCCCTTCTGATGCTCGACTTTTTGTCCGTGATGATTGTATCAAAAGGTCTTGCAACCGTTTTCTCGTACTGTGCTCACGCTTGCTTCGGTTTGCTTGTTGTCGTCCCATCCGTCTGTTTTTTTCTTTGTCGCACCTGTTCCTATGCGATCGATGGCCCTATTACATCCCATGTTCGCACTGTATTTGTCCATGCAACTGTGGAAGTTCATCGTTGTAGGTCGACCTTGACCCTGGTCAAAGGGACTTTGGGTGGCTGATCGATTGCTGCGGTCCACGCCAACAACACGCTGCAAGAAAGAGACACGTGTCCATTTTTTGAACGTGTACTGCGAACCATCGTGAAAATACAGTAGTATGCATAACCTTGAATCAGTCAACAGAAGCAAGTAGTCTTGTGTGCGGCACCCGCGGTGCCCGAGTCGACCGAATCGTACTAGACTAGGCCGGCGCACGACCGTGACTGGGCGCTAGTTCTCCGGTTCATGACGCGGATACACGCGACGCTTCTCTTTCGTGCAAGTTCATATCGCTCTACCGAGGCTGCAAGCTGTGGAGCGAGGGCGGGGGCTCCGAGATCCAATATTCGATATCGAACACGATCGAGACTCGACAGTCCAAGCGTTTGGCTATGCAGCTAATATTGTGTTACCCGACTGTCGATCGCGATGATCGTCAACAGGTCAGTGCGCAGTGTTTAACTTCTCCAAGTTTTCTCCTTCTCATTCTCAGACTGGCTTGGGCCAACCTTGCCCGGGTTGCGCTCGTCTCCTGCCGAGTGAAACTACCCCTGTGTGTGTACTACATACATCCCCCCATTCACGTGCATCCTCTCTGAAAATCCCACAGTCATGTCAGATGACCACACGGAGGATATCCGCTGACAGTTGTTGATCTTTATTGGTGTGGTTCTATAAAATGGCGGTTGCCGCGAGGCAGATCTTACCTTGTCCCCTCGACTGAGTCGACCACGCAATACTCGCACTCTTCAGTACTAGTCTTAGATCTCGACGTTCTAGTATTGGCCGATGCCCGGGAAAATCACTCACTTTGAAACGCACGGTGAGTGACATCTCATGTAGTTTGTCAGGTCTCGTTCGACGATTTCGCAATTCTTAGATATCCGTTTCCCGACATCCCTCACGGGCGATGGAACCGATGCAATGTGAGTGACCCTGCATAACCCTTTTAGGGTTGCGCCCCTCTCCGCTGGGGAGCGTCGGAAACTCGACTGAGGTCTTGATGCTGTTGTGATCTTAGGAACACAGACTGCGATTACTCCGCGGCATATGTCACGCTGTACACCGATTACGATTTATTGGGCCATGGAATGACGTTCACCATCGGTCGGGGAACTGATATCGTGAGTCATCGAGAAGTTGCCCTTTTCAGATGGCGACAACGCGTGTTCTCGCTTGTGACTCGTTAAAGGTGGAATGCCACGTCTGACCGGGCGGTGGCTGGAGGCACGTTGCTTGTGCAATGAACACATGAGAGACCGAGTTGCCCGTGTCTGTGACACCATATTCTCTCTTTCTTCCATACAATGGTCTCATGATCGGCGAACGGTAATCGATGCTACGCACGAGTAGGTCTGCCACGCAATCCAGGTACTTGCACAGCGCTTGATAGGCCGTGATCCCGAGGAGTTTTTTGTGAACATGGGTCAAGCTTGGGACTGGATGTCAGGTGACCCTCAGTTGCGCTGGTAAGCATCCGCGATCTGATGCGTCCGCGTAAGATCGGGCACTCAAGCTAACCTTGCACGCGTGCGCCGTCTGCGGCGTTTGCTAGGATCGGCCCGGAGAAAGGCATCATTCATCTCGCGCTCGCAGCTATCAATAACGCGGTGTGGGATATGTTTGCCAAGTCGCGGAAGAAGCCGCTCTGGAAGCTCATCGTGGACATGACACCCGTACGTCGTCTTGGGTTTCTCACACGAATGGATCGAATTAGATATTGAGTGTACATTTCGGTGCTGGGCGTTACGCCTCATCAACCTCGTGGACGCGGTCTCTCTAGGAAGAACTTGTGAACGCGACGGCGTTTCGGTACATCACTGATGTGCTCACACGTGAGGAAGCACTGGCGATGCTGAAAGCAAGGGAAGGAGGAAAACGAGAAAGAGAGACGTACGTGAAAGAAGTTGGGTATGTGCGAGCTCCATTCGGTCGACGGCTTATCAGCGATAACATGCGTGCCAGATATCCTGCGTACATTACGTCTGCAGGATGGCTCGGTGAGACTGAAATTGATTGTTGTATCGAACTTGAGCTTATAATTCCCGTCCGATATCTACTGCGCACAATTGATCAGGCTATGCCGATGAAAAAGTTGCGCAGCTCACGAAAGAAGCGGTCCAGGCTGGGTGGACACACTTCAAGATGAAAGTCGGCGCCTCGCTTGAAGATGATTTGCGGCGGGGGAGGATGATCAGGCGTATCATTGATGACCCGAAGAATTATCCTGCCGGTATGTGATGATTTAGCGATGTGGTGTATGTACATGACGCGAGTTATCGATCAGACAAGCCTCCTCGCAACCCCAATAGGCCCGAGTTGAAAGGGAGGAACGCGGGTCCGACAGGAGCGGTACTAATGATTGATGCGAACCAGGTATGGGACGTTGAGGAGGCTATCAGATATGTGAAAGCACTCGAAGAGATCCGACCATGGTGTGTGCTGGCGTTGACTGATGTCAGAAGCACTGACGTTATCACTCATGTGTAGGTTCATTGAAGAGCCGACGGCACCGGACGATATTCTGGGACACGCGGCCATCAGACGGGCACTCGCTCCGTACGGGATCGGGGTTGCAACGGGGGAACATGCACACAACAGGATGACATTCAAGCAGCTGTTCCAGGCGGAGGCGGTGGACGTTGCGCAGATTGATGCGTGTAGGCTGGGTGGGGTGAGCGAGGTGCTTGGTGTGCTGCTGATGGCGGCCAAGTGAGTGGGTTGGTCTCTTTGATGTCGGACGGTTACTGAGACATCCGCGGTGTGGTATAGATTCGGCGTGTTGGTGTGCCCGCACGCGGGTGGTGTCGGGCTCTGCGAACACGTTATCCACCTAAGGTGGGTGCTGAATCGGGGAGGATGGTTGTCCGGCTAAGTACGAATCGGCGTTTTGCAGCTTGATCGACTATATTGCGATCTCTGGGTCGATGGAACGGAACGTTATCGAATACGCGAACCATTTGCACGAGCATTTTGTGTACCCGTGCTCGATCAGTGAGCAAGGACGATACGTCGTTCCGGAGAATGAGAAGGAAGGATATAGGTAAGTGGTGGTGCGGCGGAGATGGAGGTGTTTCTGACACGAGAGTAGTACGGAGATGCACGCGGGGAGCATCGCCGAGTATGAATTTCCGAATGGGACGTATTGGAAGCGGCAGTGAGGTAGGATGTGGATAGGAGTGTTTGTATATATTTGTGAATGTATCACGTGACGATCGAGATGGATGAGTTTTTGATGAGGATCGTTTAGCGAGGACAGGCCAGGACGATGGCGTACGACGACCAGCGGACATTTGGACGACCAGCGCTACAGAGCGTCGTGCACGCCGACCACGATGGCCGACGGATGTACGGACGCGAGCAGTCGGTTGGGTTCCAATACACGAACCAGTCGCCGTTTCTGCACGGTGCGCTCGTGGCTTCACCCCCGAGTAGGACGTACGCGCCAACTGGACCTATTCACATGGCCGGTCCGTCTCGCCGACCTCTCCCCACCCCGCGTACTCGCCCCGAGTCGATGCCGCCACCCCTTCGCCAGTCCCCGCTCGTCGTACAAGCACCCGCCCCGTCTCGGCCCGCCATCCTCGCGCCCTCCGCCACACTCGCCACATCCCCGACAACCCCCGCACGACGACCCCTCCCCACTCCCGCCCTCCCAGTGGGCAGACTCACCACCAAGCATGCCAGCATCGATCTTACCGCCAGACCCACCAGTCCAGTCAAGTCCATCATCAACACCATCAACGCCAACCCGGATCGCGATCTCCGTATTCCCAGCTCCTTCTCCCGCCGCACCGCACCTCCTCCAGACGGAAACCATCGACCACCCCCCGCCCCTACTGTTCCCTTCTCCACCCCGCCCCCGACGTGGCCCCGCTCATCGCGCTCTGACACGCACGAGATACAGGAATCCAAGTTTGCTCCGCTCTGGAATCGCAATCTTCCTGTTACCTCCGCGCAGATCGGAACGAACGTAATCGAGCGCAGAAGCACCGTCTCAGGTATCCTCCCCCCTACTGTCCCCCCCACTGTCCCCCCACCACGTCCCGACCCTCGCCGTGCAGAGAGCCCAGAGCGCGCACAGCCAGCCCAGCGACTCCAGTACTCTCCCTCTCGTCGTCCCCTTCCTTCCTCGCCCTCCCAGCCACCTCGCGTTCCATCCATCCACCAACGCGCCCCCGCCTCCTCGGAAGATGAACACGACATATCTTCTCCCAGCATTTCCCCACTCTCTGACCGGGATGCGTACGAACCAATGACGTTCGCTGATCCCATGCAGGCAGAAGACGAGGAGGAGGAGGTCGTTTTTACAAGGGACACAGACACCCCGAGTCCCCAGTACGGAATAAGAGATTTACCCACTCGCTCCAGGGTAGCTATCGCAAATCGTGATGAGAGTCAGAACACCAATGCGATTGTCTCGGGTACACAGCAAGAACAAACTACCCGGCCGCGCCCCATGCGATCTGCGACACTCCCTCAACCGCCCAGTCCGAGCTCGAGCACTCCACAAGGTCAACCCCAAACAACTGGCCTCCCGCGAAGTCCACAAGCGCGCATGTCGTCTCCAGTATCTAGTCCATTCACTCCATTCCCTGACCATCGTCCTGCTTCTGGTACATCCGCAGCAGAGCCTCAGTCTCTCACCCTCCGCTTCGCCTCGATGGGTTTAGCGGAGGAACGCGAGCGAGAAAGGGATAGGAAAACTCAGCAGGAAGTGTCAACTCCCAGTCCGGTTCAGAGTCCCATTCGAGCTGCTCCTGGCCCTACCAGTCCTGTGCACCAACAGCAAGGGTGGCCCGCAAACGTCCCTCCTCTTCCACGCACACCAGGAAACACCACTCGCCGTTTATTTGCTACGACGGATATTCCGAGTGAGTTTGTATTGCCGAACACACGTATTAACAACATCTCATGTATGCCTTTTTCTCCAAGCAGTGCAGAGCCAGCCACTCAAGCCAAACGGATCATCTTCACCATCTCCAGCATCGTTACCAACGAGCCCAAAACACCCAACGCGCCCTTTTTCGTCATCTCCGAGTCTCAACACCGCGTTTGATCGGAAGTTATCTGCGCAGCAGTCACCTCGGCAGCAGCCTCACTTTCAGTCGCAGCAGGTCTCACAGCTGAGCGAACGCCAGCTTCAAAAACAGCGCGCAAGGGATGCTGACATTGATCTGGATGATGCGCCGCCTCCTTCCTTGCGCCGATCACCCTCACCTATCCGTCAGGGCTTCGCTCGGGCTCCGGCAATTGAGATTACGAACGATACACCGCCGAGAAGGCAGTGGACACCCGGTCAGGATGTCACATCACGAACCGGCAACGCAAGTGCGAACGGCACGAATAATTCATACGTAGGGTTTCGCGCAGGGTCACAGTCTCCGGAAGGAAGGGGACAACCGCTCACTCGGCTTCCAGTCCAATCACCGATTCAACCCCAGCAGACGGCGGTACCAAGGATATCGCTTCCCGATGGACATCACGATAATGATGGTGATGTCGACGACGCATTTGGTCCCAGTATTGTTGTTTCCGGACTTGGCAGTGGCCCTAGTGTTTCGGTTTCTGCACCAGGCACACCTGCTATTTCGATCTCTGAGGCACCCAGTATCACGGTCTTGGAGCATGGAGCGCCTGCGATTTCGGTGTCTGCTGTTAATCCTCCCTCCATGGCTTTCTCGCCTCCGAAAATCTCTGTTTCAGGCTCGGCTCAGCCACAGAGGCCGGGACCATCACCTGGCAGCTTTGGATCTCGGCATACCCAGATTCAAGAGTCATCACCTTTGCATTCTGCGCCCGGCCGTGGCCCCGGATCTAAACGTGGTCTCCCTCCCCCTCCCTCCTCCTCGAGCCCTATGCGTACCAACGGCCTCTCGTGCGGGGGGTGCAACGGTCCCATCGTTGGTCGCATCGTGAGTGCCATGGGCCAACGGTGGCACCCTAACTGTTTCAGATGCACCACCTGCAACGAACTCTTGGAGCACGTGAGTAGTTATGAACGGGATGGGAGGCCGTACTGTCATTTAGACTATCACGAGGTCTGTATCGTGTCATTGTACTGCGATGACGACTGATCGCGCGTCCGTATGACTCAAACAGACCTTTGCTCCTCGCTGCTTCCACTGCAAGACGGCCATCATTGACGAACGGTTTATTACGCTCGACGATCCCGCTCTCGGTAAACGTACTTACCATGAACAGCACTTTTTCTGTGCTGAATGCGGAGACCCATTCCTTGCGCCAACCGGTCCGCTCCCACTTTCTGATGCGCGCACGGGCGAGCTGAACCTCGCGGGCGACGGCGAGTTCGTCGACGATGATGTTGGCTTCACGGTGTACAGGGGACACCCGTATTGCGAGGCCTGCCATGTGCGACTGCGGATGCCAAAGTGCAAAGCGTGCAAGAAGAGCATCAGGGACGGCGTTAGAGCTGTAGAAGCATTGGGAGGCAAGTGGTGCTGGGGGTGTTTCGTTTGCGAGGTGGGTTCAGACCTTGTTTTTGTTTTGCGCTTCTTTCCGCGTCTTTTCTCCTTGACGTGAACTGACGCGGGAACGGTAGGGCTGCAAGAATCCGTTCGAGGATCCATCCTTTTTCTTGCGGAACGAGAAGCCGTTTTGTGAGCCTTGTTTCAGTTTGATCTTGAGGAACGAAATATGAAAGCAGTTGCCGATGAGCGTCAGACGTCTTGATAGGACGGTTCT
Organism: Baorangia bicolor; assembly: GCA_038093395.1. Taxonomy (NCBI): domain Eukaryota; kingdom Fungi; phylum Basidiomycota; class Agaricomycetes; order Boletales; family Boletaceae; genus Baorangia; species Baorangia bicolor. Next base: position 38,983 of record JBBPSC010000039.1, read on the forward strand.
GGCGATGACTACTCTTAGAATTGATTAATGGTATGGTTTACTCTCTCCCCCAATACTTTTGATGCTTGATTATATGATATTCGTCGTTGATGTTTGTGCTGTTGTCATGTATGCATACAGGAGTGTATTTATGTATAGACTTCAACTTGAGCTTTACAGCAGTGGGGCTGGGTGATCCAGAGTTCCTAATTTCCTTCTACTTCACACTCGAGTCTTCTGTCCAACAATATTGTGCTTCACTGGACTTTGACTGACCTATGGGTTTCTCTACTCTTGCTGTCAGTCCCTGTTCTTGCTAACCCTTATGTACGTCAGTGTTTGAAATTGTCCCTTGTAATGTTCCATTCACAACCATTCTTGATCTTGCAGTGGATTCACAGAGGCAATACCATGTGCACCACTAGGTCCTGGTTACGACTACAGGGACTATTCACAGGTAGCATATTGGCATTGATGAATAAATGTTTTGGTACTGAGTGCTCTATCATTCAAGATGCTTTTTGAGCTGGAATTTCACTTTTCTGGCAGCTCAAGGCAAGTGTAGAGTAACTTCAGAAATTTGGCTGAGCATTGGATTTCTTCACACTAAAGCTAGAGTTCCATGCCAGGCCCTGGCCGGGATATCACTAATGTACGTGACAATGGCAAACTTCCTACTCTAGGTTCTTCCCAGCCGGGTGGTACACCCAGGTCTCTGCAGGTATCCCATTGGACAATCCCATAGGTGACCCAATCATCACCATATAGACGGATCATCACCAAAGTAGTTCCCTGCCAAAGCAGATTGGGTGTCCCACGCACCAGGCAACACCCGATGCAGCCTATACCTTTGTATGATCTCCGACACGATATTCGGATCACCCTCCGTTTGATGGAGGAGTCCGATATCAGGAAGAGGTGGTAGGTTCTGAAACACAAGGCGTGCCACGCCAACCTGTGCCAAGTAGTCCGCGACGGGCACGCGGGGAGGGTACTTACTCTCCTGTTCGACGACGCGCTCGATGGAACCATGTTCCCTGATAAATTTGAGTGCACGGTTCGGTCCGACGTTTTTTATTCGTTGTGAAAAATCCGTGCCGAGGAGGAGTGCAAAGTCGACAAAACTTGCACGGTCGAGTTGGAGGGTCGCACGAATAGCCTCACCGTAGACGACGACAATGGGAGATTCCCGCGTGGTGATGCCACGCAGCATCGGCGCCTCGTATACGAGCACATCCGTGTCCTCACTCACGACGTAATCGGCGTGACCGTGGATGACGAGGGCACACGCGAGGGCTTCTGCCTCGAATGGTCCCGAGGATTCGATGCACGGGACGCCCATGGCACGCAGGAGCTCCTTGCATTCTTCGTATGTCTGTGTCGTTGGGGAGTTGCTCCGACGTTGATACGACCGAGATATGACGGTGCTCCGCTCGGCGAGTGTCACCAGCGCGGACTCGGTTTCGAGTGAGAGGGCGTCAGACGAAGGTCGTGAAAGGAAGTTCCAAATGTGGCCTTCGTCGAGTGTCATCTGGAGCTGTTGCTTGGACATGGCGTATTCGATTTTTGCGTCAAGGGTGTCAGGGCTGTCTGCTGGTGCAGAGTGGTCGTGTTCTCGTTCTGGGATCTCAGGCCCTTCGAAGGGTGAGGGCATGGATGTGAGCTGAGTGATGCATTGGCTGTACTCGGAGTATAGTGTGAAGAGTTCCGATTGAAACGATTCGATAGATTTGGGCAGCGGGTAAGAAGTCGCTGGTGTGGGCTGCACCGCGGCGTTCCAGTGGACAAATGGAAGCGTTGGAAAAATATCATCATCAGGGTCATCAAAGAGGTCGCAAGAGCCGACTTCATCGTCTGTGATTGTGTGCGTGGCATCATCTAGATGTGTCGATGGTGGCGTGCAGTGTGGTTCGGATCTAGATGACCAAGGTGACGCAGCCACAGAATCCAAGACATCCTGCAAGTCGCGTATCTCAATGCCGCCGTGTGGGAAGAAGAAAGAATGTTGTGATGGTGGAAAAGTATGATCAGAGTGGGATGTGACGGGGGGCCATGGGTATGGAGGAGGATGTGGCGGGAGGGATGTGGGCGCAAGGAACGTGGACCCTGACACATGCGCATCAAACGATCTGAGAGCAGATCTGATACCGCTGAGGGCGTCGTTGACGCGTTGGCGATCGGTGCTAGGCAAGGAGCGGTAATAGGGGAGAAGGCGCATCAGCTTCTGAAGTCTATGAAGTCTAGTTGTTTCGATGGACCCGCGGGCGGCGTCTATTTTTCGCGATTCTCTACGTCGCTCGACCTGTGGTTAATTTAAATGGGCGTGACGAAGGGTAGAAGGAAACGCGCAGACCTCGCGTGCTTTGGCTGCGTTGCGTTGTTTTCCATCGAAGACGCAAATGGCACGTACGTCAGAGTCTCTCAGCTCTGTGAGGATACGATGCCAACCGATGATATGCCTGTGGGGGTGAGGCATGGGTGCAAAGTGGAGGCGTTGAGTGACAAGGGTGCCATCACTGTCGGACCACTTGGATGAGTTGCGGCGGGACCTCTAGAGACGAGATTGCTCACATGACGACTGTCTTTCCGCGCAGGGATCTGAGACGGTCAGGGAGTTTCTTAAAGACATGTGGACTTGTGGAGGAGTTGGCCGCGAGCAAAATCGGTGTGGACTGCACTCACCAGGTCTTTTGGAGGAACGGCGTGATGCCCAGCACGCCCATCTAGCGTATCTTGGAGACCTGCCTCATTCGACTTTTCCAACTCCGCCTGTCCGCCGTCTCGCACAGCGCAGGACTGACCGCCAACAACGACAACGCTCATTTGGCCGTGTACATCACCCCGGCCAGCAAGCGCTCACCCTTCTTTCCAAGTTTCACGCTTTTCGCCCATCATGTCGGTCATGCTCACAAAATTCGAGTCCAAGAGCAATCGCGTCAAAGGTACGTGTCTCGTGCTCAACCCGTCCCACTTGTTTTCTAGAACTCTCCTCTCTTCAAGGACTCGCATTCCATCCCACTCAGCCTCTGCTCGCCGCTGCTCTGCACAACGGTAGCGTACAGCTATGGAACTACCGCATGGGTGTCCTAGTAGACAGATTCGAGGAGCATGAAGGTACTCTCACTCTTTCTCAACAACATGAACTACCCTCTTGATATCCCTTCAATAAAGGCCCTGTTCGAGGTGTTGCCATCCATCCCAGCAGAGCCCTCTTGGTCACCGGCGGCGACGATTACAAGATCAAAGTCTGGGGTCAGTACCATTAATCGTACCGCAGTTGGTTCTGATGCCCTGCAGACCTCCGTCCTCAGAACCGTCGTTGCCTCTTCACTTTGCATGGTCACCTGGACTATGTTCGGACCGTCCAATTCCATCACGAGATGCCTTGGATCGTGAGTGCTCGATGTTCTCTCAGCTCATGTCCATTCATCCACCCCACATCTCAGCTCTCAGCATCCGACGACCAGACCATCCGCATATGGAACAGCACCTCGCGCAACTGTATCGCCATCCTCACTGGCCACTCACACTATGTCATGTCCGCCCAGTTCCATCCAAAGGACGATCTCATCGTGTCGACATCCATGGACCAGACCGTACGCGTTTGGGATATATCCGGTTTGCGAAAGAGCACTCCCAGCACTGGACCCAACAATTTCGAAACATTCGACACGTTCTCTACCGTAAAGTATGTCCTCGAGGGCCATGACCGAGGCGTCAACTTCGCCGCCTTCCATCCCACCCTCCCCTTGATCGTCTCCGCCGCCGACGATCGCACGATCAAGATTTGGAGGATGAGCGAAACAAAGGCTTGGGAGGTTGATTCTTGCAGAGGGCACTTCAACAATGTCTCCAATGCACTCTTCCATCCTAAACACGAACTCATCGTTTCTTGTGGTGAAGACAAGACAGTGCGCGTATGGGATCTTGCAAAGCGCACCGCAATCCAGACCTTCCGGAGGGAACACGACCGATTCTGGGTCCTTGCCGCACATCCCAACCTCAACTTGTTTGCTGCAGGTGTGATCAGAATGCACGTCTAGACACACTTTTACTGATATGCTCTGCCAATGTAGGTCACGATAGTGGTCTCATTGTGTTCAAGCTCGAGCGCGAACGGCCCGCCTTTTCGGTCCATGCCGACTCATTGTATTACATCCGGGATAAATACGTTCGAGCATACGACTTCAATACCGGCTCAGATCTCGGCCTTCTTAGTGTCCGTAAATTCGGTAGTCCTTACGTCCCTCCCCGAACGCTGAGCTACAATCCTGCCGAACGGGCCGTCATCACGACGATCTCTTCGGACAATGGCTTATACGAGTTATCTTCCCTGCCCACACAGACCAATGGAGAGGTCAAGGACTCGTCTACGGATGGTAAGCATGGTTCGGCCCACAGCGCGATTTTCGTGGCTAGGAACAGGTTCGCCGCCTTGAATAAGACCACACAGGTAAAACGAAATTGTGATAGTCGGCCATGTGGATGCTCACCAATTCATTAGCTTATCGAGGTTCGCGATCTGTCGAACTCTGTGGTGAAAGGAATCAAGGCACCAATCCAAACCAACGAGATATTCTACGGTGGGACTGCATGTCTCATCTTGAGCTCGACGTCGTCGGTTGCCCTCTACGATATCCAACAACAGAAGATTATTGCTGAGCTGAACAGTCCACCTGTCAAGTATGTCGCCTGGAGTTCAGACGGGCAACTTGTAGCCTTGATGAGCAAGCACAGTGAGTGTTGAACTCGTGTTCTTCATTGCGTTTCCGTAACCTCAATGGCGGTAGCGATCACCATTGCCAATAAAAACTTTGCACAAAGCAGCCTGGTCCATGAAACCATTCGAATTAAATCTGGAGCCTGGGATGACGCGGGCGTCTTTATCTATTCTACTCTCAACCACATAAAATATTGCCTTCCTCAAGGGTATGTCCGACGTCACCGCATCACAACCACAGACCTCGACGCTAACCTCACTTTTCTTTCATTGTTCGATTGCTGAAGCGACAACGGGGTGATATGCACGCTCGACAATCCTGTCTATCTCACGCGCATCAAGGGAAAAACAGCGCACTGCTTGGATCGTTCCGCGCGTCCCCGAACAATCACGTTTGACCCTACGGAGTACCGGTTCAAGCTTGCTTTGCTCCGGAATAACTACGAAGAGATGCTGCATATCATACGGACATCGACACTCATTGGGCAGAGTATTATTGCATATCTGCAGCAAAAAGGGTTCCCCGAGGTAAATGCGAACGCATTTTGTTTGGGACTGCTGTCTGACACCTGTCGCGGTGGGTGTAGATCGCGTTACACTTCGTCCAGGACAAGAATACGAGGTTTGACCTTGCTATTGAATGTGGGAATCTCGATGTAGCGTTGGAGACCGCAAGAGCGATCGACAGACCAGAGTGTTGGGAACGTTTGGCGCAACAGGCACTCAAGCAAGGAAACCACAAAGTAGCTAAAATTATACTACCCACCCTTTATAGTGGAATTGACTGATTCTTCTATTACAGATCGTCGAGAAAGCTTACCAACAGACCAAGAACTTCGACCGCTTGTCGTTCTTGTATCTAGCTACTGGCAGCACGGATAAATTGTCAAAGATGCAGAAGATCGCAGCCGCGAGAGGGGATCCAATGTCACGCTTTCATAATGCCCTGTACGCGGGTGACGTGCAAGGAAGAATCGCCGTCCTACGGGACGTGGGTCTGCGTATGCGTTTCTTCTGGTCGTATTCGGGTCTTCTTCACTGACTTGAGTTGTAGACCCGCTTGCTTACTTGACTGCAAAAACAAACGGCTTGGAAGAGGAGGCAGCGGAGATCCTCGAAGCTGCTGGTTTGAGCGAAGCGGACATCGATGATGTTCCCTCATTTGGCCAGTCGACGCTCAAACCGCCACCCATTATCACTTCCACTGCAAACCTCAACTGGCCTTCGATTTCGACTGGTGAGAGCTTTTGGGACCGTGCACTCGCGAACGGCAACCTGGACGGGGATGGCGAAATTCCTTACGTCAACGGCATCGATGCCTCTGCTGCTGCTGCTTCATCCGCACTCGATGATTGGGCAAAGGAAGAGGAGGTTCCTGAAGTTGATGCGGATGAGGCTGGATGGGATCTCGATGCTGACGTTGCCGATGGCGAGACTCACACAGATGAAGAGTTTGAGGATGCTGTTGGCGAGGACGAGGATGAAGGGGCAGGTGCGACCCCTGGTGTGAGTGAGAACGAACTTTGGGTACGCAACTCGCCGTTCGCTGCGGATCATGTTGCGGCAGGTTCTTTCGACACCGCCATGCAGGTGAGTTGCCTTGGACAAGGAGTACGGTGATTTTGGGCTGTACTCAATGATGTTCAAGTTACTGAACCGGCAGTTTGGGGTTGTCAACTTCGCACCCCTGAAGCAATTATTCCTCTCTGTCTACCGGTCATCGCACGCTTACGTCTCTCCCCTGGCATCCTTACCTCCTCTCCAGGTTCATGTCAGACGCAATCCATCAGAAACCTCGCCTGGGCGGGTCTTGCCTGTTGTTGTGCGGTCCCTGCCGTCAGTGCGAACCGAGCTCTCGGAAGGTTTCCGTTTCGTCTCAGGCAACAAGCTCCCTGAAGCTCAGGCTGTATTCCGATCCGTACTGCAAACGTTACTCTTGGTAGTGGTGTCTTCGGATGAGGAAGCCAAGGAGGTTCGTCAATTCATTCACCCTGTATCCCTTTTGAGGACACTGACTGGGTGGAAATTGCAGTGGCGCGACACCGTGGTTTCTGCACGTGAATACCTCCTCGGGGTCTCCATCGAATTGGAACGACGACGCGTCACTCAGGACGAATCGGATAATGTCCGCCGACAGTTGGAGCTCGCGGCATACTTTACACACTGCCAACTTCAACCGCCACATATGCAAATAGCACTACGCAGCGCAATTGGAGCGTTCGCAAAGGCTAACAACCATGTCACTGCTGCCAAGTTTGCGAGACGTCTATTGGATCTTAACCCCGACCCAAAAATTGTTGCACAGGTCCGTTCTACTAGAAACTGCTCTAAGTGACGCCATGCTCATATGTATTCCACAGGCGCGCCAACGGATTGCAGCAGGAGATCGAAACCCTCGGAATGCAGTGGAGATTTCCTACGACGAGTTCACTGAATTTGATATTTGTGCAGTCACGTATACGCCGATCTACAAAGGCTCTCCATCGGTACACTGCCCGTATACGGATGCGTCGTTTTTGCCCGAATTCCAGGGAAAGCTAGATCCCCTTACGGAAGTTACGGAGATTGGGGTGACAGCGAGTGGGCTGCCTGCTCCACGGTGAGGTGGCACTAGATCAAACGGGGTACTGCAGGATGGTCGCTCTATAGTAGAGTCGCTTCGTGTAAATGAT